>CATIWR010695935.1:0-22993 GCA_949677035.1 Omphalea diandra | reverse complement strand
AGAGAGAGAGAGAGAGAGAGAGAGAGAGCCAAATACTCTTAAAATTTGACACGTGATTTTTTAGGAGATTGGTAAGTGACATAGTTTTTATCAAAAAATATACTTAATATTCAAAATACTATATTAATATTTGCAATATTTTATAATAAATACCATATTATTGATTGTTACAATATTCAAAACATCACATTAATACCAAATAAATTCATTTATAAATTATAGCATAAATTATTATATTCTCTACACTTTAGGATTGAATATGAACACATACTCTATATATATAACCTCCAAAATATAATTAATCACCACTATTTAAAACTTATCGATTGTTACAATATTCAAAATACCATATTAATGTCAAACAAATTTATTTATAAATTATGCTATAAATTATTATATTTTCTAGGCTTTAATTCTTCATGTGAATATTTACTTTATATATAACCTCCAAAAATATAATTAATGATCACTATTTAAAACTTATTGACAATTAGAATATTTAAAATACCACATTAATACTAAATAAATTCATTTATCAAGTATGACATTTATTTTCTACACTTTAATGCTCAATGTGAACACACTTTATATATAGTATAAATGTTATAAAGAAAACTACAATCACCTATATTCTCTATTTCATCCTTTCTATTTTACAATTTGTGCTTTAATTTTTCATTTTCACCAAACACCTTATGCCAAATAAATTCATTTATAAATTCTGCCATAAATTATTATATTTTCTACACATTATACTCAATGTGAACACATACTCCATATAAATAACCTCCAAAATCATCACTATTTAAAACTTATTAATAGTTACAATATTCAAAATATTACATTAACATCGAACAAATTTATTTATAAATTATGTCATAAATTATTATATTTTCTATACTCTAAAACTTCATGTGAACACTTATTTTATATATAACTTCTAAAATATAATTAATGTCCACTATTTAAAACTTATTGGTAGTTATAATAATTAAAATACTATATTAATACTAAATAAATTAATTTATAAATTATCGCATAAGTTATTCTATTCTCTACACTTTAATACTCAATGTGAACACACTCTTCAAATTTTATGAAGAAAACTATAATCACTTATCTTTTCTACTTCATCATTTCTATTTACAATTTGTGTTTTAATTTTTCATTTTCACAAAATACCTTATATTGAGCATCATGAGATTTCATCAACTTCTTATTTTGGCTTCCATATTCATAGTGAATTAAAATTAATTATTTATTTTCATTTTTCATAGGAGATGGCTTGCCAAAAAGGGGCAAAAATACTCCTTTACTGAGAATTTAAATTCTGATAAACAAGATTGGAGATTCAAAATAAGGATATTGAGATTCTTGGACATCAATTTCAAAAATCGAAGTTTTAATAGTATCAAAATAGTTTTTTTTTATTTTTTTATGAGAAGGTAACAAAACTAAATTTTTAACTATAAAAGTAGGAAAATTAACATGACACTTTTATTTAATATTTTATCCTATATAATATTTAATTCTAACTTTAATACCAATAAACTACATTCATGTCATCCTTAAGAAAAATGTGACAATTCAATTGTTAGGATTGTTGCAAAGAGGAATTTATTTGATCAAATATTTTAGTGTAATACTCAATAAAAAATTATTATTGTATTATGAAGGATAACAAAAATATGATTAATTTTTAAGGAAAATAACTGTTAAAAAAGTAAGTCATGACGACATTTCAATTTCAAGAAACAATTTGATCTCTTAAATTTTGAAAACCTAAATTAATGGTGCAAAAAAAATAACGTCCTCACAAGTAATATAAATTAACAAATTTGAAGTTTTTGTAATATTTAAAGATGCATGATTTGCTTCATGATTCAATAAATTATATATCTTGCAGATATTATTGAATTACTAATTAGAGAAACTAAAGTTCTAAAGACTTCTAATGCTAACATGATTGATAAATTAGTTGTTGAACTTTAAGATTTAAGGTCTGTTAAACTCAATATAATTTTTAAACTTCACTTAATATTAAATTTTTAAAATAAAATTTTCCATTTATTTATACAGGAGGTCAAAAAGTTTGAGTTATCATTCATAAAGAGTTAATTAAATAATATCATTAGCATAAAACTTTGTGCAACTAGATGACAAAACTTATTAGCTTCACTTCAATATTGGTGAAAGAATTCAATCGTATATATCATGATAATATTTATAGTTATATAAATTATTAATTATTCCTACGTAATATTTATATCTTACTTAATTTCTTAATTCTAAATTTAGATGATATTTTTTTAATTTCTTTTGAGACGATCTTACCTAATCATTATATCAATATTTTGGCCAAATTTGTATAAAAAATTTGTTCTAGGTGATTACATTAAAATAACACCATAAATGGATCATAAAACTATTTGATGTTAATATGAAAAATTAGATATAATCAATTTATTGTAATTATTTAAAATGACCATAAATATATTATAATTAATTTATTTTAATTTTGAAGAACACAACAAATGAAACATAAATTAATTGAAATTAATGTGAAAACTTTTTATATAATTAATTTATTGTAATTTTTAAAATTACTATAAATATGTCACAAATTTACTTGAATATATTACTACCTATCAATATTTATAGAAACAAAGTCATAACTACATCTTTAAGTATTTGTACAACGGTAAGTACTTACATAAATATAGCCAATAAATGCGAACAAACAACAACAACAATAATAACAATAATAATAATAAAATATTAATATACTCTTTAAATTACTAAGATATAAATCTAACCACTCAAAACATAAAAACTTTCTATACAAAAAAAAATATATAAATCAAAATCTTAATCTCATTAAAAAATATAATTTGTAAAAAATATTAATCAAATAAAAAATATCTCAAAAAATAAAATTATTGAAATAAAGTTCGCGAATGACATACAAAATATCAAACGATATCTATAAAAAAAAATATACAAAAAAAAAACCATTAAACTATTTAATTAATTATAAAAATTGATGCATATTATTTCAATACAACAAGAACACAATATATATAACAAAAATTTATGAAAAAGTAAAAAAATAAATGTTATATACTACAATATATTATTCAATTAATAACAAAAAAATCAATTGTAAGTATTTATTTCACCCAACCCATGTATCGCATGGGCATTGAACTAGTTATCCCATGAAGAGTGTCAAACATGGTGGATGACCTTACAATAGAAACCCGCTAAGACCAACCTTTGGAGCAGATTGCTCAGCAAATGAATTTGCTCGAGATTATTGACTAGTGACCCATCAAGAAGCTTTTTCTCCATCGTCCATGATATCATCTTACAGATTTTTTTTTTTAAAAAAAAAAAAATCAATTAATAAATAAAGCACTGCTGATAATGCTCTAGTTAGTTAACTTGAGAATCGAACAAAAGAAAAAGAAGTTTTAACTGCAAATGACATCACAAAATGGTTATGAAGAAATACATCCGGTCCAATAGTTGAGCCAATCAACCATCAGATGAGAAAAACGAATTCGATTGGAATATATAGGAGTTATCCCACATCCTATATGATAAAGTTGATAAAGATCAAACAAAGGTCATTTAGTGAATAGCTTACCTATAATTATCTAATGAATAAACAAATAAATCAAGAGATGCAAACATCGATTATCTATCAGATAATTTCCAACCAAATCTACAGAAAACAACCTGCTCCTCCCAGCTAATATCTGCTAATTCAAGGTTGAATTGCTCACTTGCTCTAACATTAATCATAACATAGCCTAACTAAAAAGAAAAAACGGAGCAATATGATACAACCTAATCATGTCATTATAACCTTTGAAGCTACTAATGACAAATCTATTTAAATTGAAATGGAAAAAAATCCTTTTCTCCTGTAAAAAGTATGGCAATAGGCCAAGGCAATTGAAGAGAAAGTTGCCATCAGCCTTTAGGTCTGATTGAACACCTGGTGCCATGAAAGATTCCGTCATTTAGGCTAAATTCACCAGGTATGCATACAACACACAGATACTGCATGAGAGGGAGAGATGTATTTATCCTTCACTTCAGAGCTTCATGGCAATTATATTATGTTCCCTGATGTTGTGCTTTACCCAAAACAAAAGAAAAGAGAAGACAGCAACACTGCACCCCCTATGTTTTGCATGTGTCAATAAACAAAATTTCATCTCCTGAAAATATCAGACAACAAAGGCCAGCCACTTTTCTCTTCCTTTTTGAATTTTTCAGTCTTCTCCTTGACCACCTCTTGTGATAAAACACTGCAATTTTTCCTCTTTTCCCACTTCATTTTCTTGTCATTGTTTAAATTTTCAATACCAGACACATTTAACTGCTTTGTTTCTTTATCATGTAATGGATGATGCTTCACCTTCTCTACCACCTTCACATGTTTTCTAGCTATATCCTGCAACTTCTCATTCTGAATTGTTCCATGGTTTTTACCACTCACTTCCTGGCATTGCAAATGATGCTTTTTGTTCTCCAGCATATCCCTCTGTCTCATACCTAATTCTCCTTCAGATAAATGACTTGTCTCAACTACATTTTGGCGCATCTGAGACATCTCCAGGGTGTCATGTTTCAAAACCACCTCTTCCTTCTCAATAGCTACCTCCTGCTGCGAAAAGCATTTTACATTTACCACTTTCTGTTTCTTAACCATCCTTTGCTTTTGTTCAGGATCATATGGCAATAGGATTCGTTTCTTATGCTTCAACATCTCGATTGGATGCTTGACCACATCAGAAAAATTTGGATCATTTTTCTCCTCAATGACCTCTGACCCCTTCTTGACAACCTCCATTCCTCCTTTAGTCAGTCCACGGCTCAAAGTTTCCAAAATAACTTTGCCAAGGACAAATCTAGTCTCACGTAGATGCCCCTTCCCTAGTGAGACATAGTCAATCATATAATTTGGTCTTCGAGTTTTGAGAGATTCAGCATCATTCACTAGCACTTCAAAAACTTGAACAACTTCATTTGCAGTTTTATTTGACACAAATACCTGGAGCATCATGCACAAGATTTTACTCAAATAGACAAAGCATTAGATTACATATGAGAAGACGTTAAGTTTACACTAAGAAGTCCATTTCCAAATGTTTCAATAGCCATATCCTGGCTATCCAAATGAGTGCACTATCACACAATATTTTCACACAAAAATAAAATTGCATATCTGTAACATCTTCCTCTTTTTCTTTGCACATTTTGTCCTTCCATTTTCAGGTATCAGTTCATTACCAGTTAGGCTACGTTCTAGTAGACACAAAGAAGATATTCCTTTGCAAGAAGAGCTGTAGTTGGATGTATGTCATAATTCCAAACAAAGTATCTAAAATGACAATAGCGGTCAATGTATATACATGCAATTGATGACAGGTCAGCTCTAACAAACATAAGTGGATCCAGTTATGTATGTCATCATAAATCATTGCAAATATAAATACAGAAAAAAAGCAATGCTATATGCAGAAGTTAATTTTATAATTTCCAGCATCTGCTTGTGAAAAAAGTAAAAAGCTTGATGAAGCACATAGCTGTAAAAGATAAAAAACATGCACATCAGATGATATCTATGTCATTGTATGCACTTACCAAACCAGAGCACTCGTAACATGGGTACTTGGACATGGACTGGACAAGAATATCAGAGTCAACAAAAGCACCAACAGAATCTTGAACCATAGCTGCAAAATGACTAACTTCTTTGGCAAGTTCTTCATCTGATTTAAATTCAGAGAAGCCTGAGATCTCAGGTGCAAATTTAAGAAGTTTAGCATTTTCTCTTGCAAATTTAACACCTTCCACCCATTTTCCATGATACAGTACAGAAGCAAAGACCCAGATAGCAAGAGCATCTTGTGGACTAGTTACCAATGCTTGATGAAACGCTAGAAGTCCAAGCCTGTCGCATAGAAAATACACAGTCAGCACTCTCTTGAGCAGCAAAACTTGATTGCAAATATATATCAGCATGAACACTCATTTTGGCCAATATTTCTTCCCAAGCTAGCAATTTAAAGAAAAAAAGTTGCGTTTGCATAATAATTGAACTAATTATGTAGTTAATATATTCAAGAATCTGGTATAACTTACAAAGACTGATACATCCAGAAGCAACCATGACGTAACACCATCACTTTCTAAATGCAGCATGCATTTAAAAAATTCTATGAAAATAGTTGTAAAATATAAGTCAATCAGCAACCCTTGAACTTGTATACCTACCAGGCACAACTGCTCACCCGGTGACTTTCCAAAAATAATTTTGCGCTACAAACTGAAAAAAGAATTATTAACACAGCTGATAGCCATCCATATTTAGGCCCAAGGAGCAGGAGCTCAGTTTCTGACAAAGTATACTGTCTATCTATAGGAAAGAGGATCCCTATTGCTTGGAGGTGATACTAAGGGGCCATCGAGCTTAGAAAATAAAACAAATTCATCAACAACAGACATGCAATGAAGTAGACAAGGAGCTCAAAAAACCTACAATTAAGACTTTATGAAGGATTTATTTGGGATGTTAAGAAATGTCTTCTACTCCTTTTATACTCTGATTTATGTGTTTATTTAAATAATTAAGCTGTTGGCCAGTACTTTAACTTCAAGGTGAATTTCATAATTTTCAGCTTTGCCAGAAAATCCGACCCAGATTTGGTCTGGAATCCTTAAATTTAGACTCTTGTTAGGGTCCTTGCTAATCTAGGAAAACATTAATACCTTTTTAGGTTTTTTTAGGAATACAAATCCTTAGAGAATTAGGACTAGTTCTTAAAAGTCCTTTAGCTTAAAGGTTTAGATTAGAGTCTATACCAATGATTGTAATTCCTAAAATTCAGATTTTGAGTCAAGAAAAAGAGTAACAAAAATTATGCTTTTATTTGACTTGTGTCATGCAATTCAACCATTGGTCCAATGCCTTTTAAATGTCTCTTTAATTTAATTTTACTATTCACATGTTATAGTTCACAGGCCTTCATTCTCACAACAAACAGCCCTAAAACCACTTTCTTCTTGATTCATTTAGCTTCGTTAATCTTCTCCATGCAAGCCTTAATTGTTCACCCAAATTCCCACCCTTTCTATGTTCAGATTATTACCCTAAAGCTAGTTTAAATAACCAGCCCAGCAACCTGTCCTGCATCTTTCAAAATCTCTACCACATGTAAACAAATTTCTTAACCATTCATAAATTTTACATTGAACAAAACAGAAGCCCATAAAGGACAAAATAGATGAAACAGTTATGAGAGAGCTAATAAATGTAGGAAGGATTTAAGTGTTGGTTGATTAGACTACATTTAGGCTGAAGGCTGAATTGAATATGTGTGAATTTGGGTAATCAGCTAGAACTTGAAACTACGGGAATAGCAAGAACAAATAATGGAAGAAACAGATTACGAGGGTTGTTTGCAAAAGAAAATAAAGAAAACATAAAACGTTCTAAGAGTGACACTTAGATATCCATAGGAGTCGCATCAGAGGTTCCCAAAGGAGTTGCATCACACAACTCAATTAAGAGTATCACAGCCACTGGAACCTTTATTGACTGAAAACTGAACATTAAGCATTACAATTTTAGGTAACTAATCCTAGACCTTCAAGCTAAAAGACCTTAAAACTAGTCTTAATCCTACAAGGATTTGACTTACAAAGCTGTTATGAAGTTAAGGGTATTCCGGTCTAGGGTATTTTAGTCAAGACAAATTTACTGTAAAATTATAATATATTATTTGCCTAACCAAAATTGAAGTTACGGCTTCTAATCTCTTTCTCCCATTGTTGTTCTCTCTCTAATAACATGGTATCAGAACAATAAAACAGAGAGAGAGAGAGAGAGCAACCAAAATATCTTTATTTTTTCTTTCTTTTCTTCTCTTTTTTCATTTATTTCTCGAATCAGTTCATATCTCATCTTGGTCAAGTAAAACAAGGCACCTCACCTTTTCTCCTTTCTTCTCTCTTTAATGTGACCCAAGTGTGGTTGCATGTACTGTTGAAGACGTTATCCAGGGATAATTAGATCACAGGATTCATGATAGGTGATCCAAGGAGTGATCACAGGGTTCTTTGGGATTTATTAAAGGAGTAGTTGTCCAACTGTTTGATTGGCAGCTGCAATTTTTTTTTCTTTTTTGGGTGATCAAATACTTAGTTTAGTGACTATGGCTGATAAAATTTCTGAAAAGAAGGTGGCAAATTGTTTCCTCTACCAAGATCAAAGACAGAAAATTAAATGGAAGAACTTATGCCCAATGGAAAAAAATTATTAGAAGGCATCCGGTTGGATTGGTATGGAGCATCATTTGATTGATGACCCAGCTACATTATCTGATAAGGAAGCACACAAGAAATGGATGAAAGATGATGATAAAATGTTCAATCAGATTCAGGGTAAATTGGAGGATTCGATAGAAGATGTAACTTTTGATTGCGAAACAGTGAAAGATAATGGGATTATTTGGAGTTTTTGTACATTAGCAAGCAAACTTTGTTCCATACATATTAGATCTTGCAGTCATTTTACTGTGCTGAAAAGCAGGAGCAAGTAATATATACATTCATTTTAGTATTATTAAGAGAAAGGGAGAATGAGGTAGTGTTGCCTGCAAATGATGCCAGAAAGGGGGATGAGTTGATGACAGAGATGGGCAGGGAACATGATGAGATAAAGGTGGCGTGTGATGTAACATACGGGTGAAGGTATAAGAGGGCATTGATGTAGATGGAGGTTAGGATGATAATGAGTGTGTCTCTTTGATGGGAGAGTTTAATAAGAGAGTCTAGAGGAAGAAAGTTTGTCGCCAAGAGATCCCTTTGTATGAAAGAGAATAAGTATTTATAGTGGGTAGTGATATAATATAAGCGGTTGATTTAGTGCCGTGTGGTAAGATCTTATATATGGACAAGATGAGGTGTAAGCCCAAAATCTTAGAAGACACATAGATTGCAATCAAGCCCATTAGAAGAGGTGAACAAAAAAGATCTTCTATTGACTAACTCTACTCTGAGCCTACCAAGCCAAATCTTCCTAATTATCTCAAAATTAAGAGTTAGATCACAAATTCTGCTTCTGATTTGTAATTAATCCATTATCATAAATATAAATAATCTTCATGTATTAACAAACACTTTACTAATTTTAAACGTGTGTTTGAGGAGATAAAAGCTTTGCTCCTATCACAATGCTAAACAGATGGAGTCACAATGAGAACAAATGGCTGTCATAGGTTTCCTTACAGGATTGAGCATGGATTATGACATTTGCCATACACAGGTTTTGGCTACTTTCGAACCTTCGTCTTTAAGTGATACTCATATTACTCTTCTTCAAGCTTCTAAAGAATTTGGAAAAGAATATCGAGTGAATCTATTGTCTTGTTAAGTTCTAGTCCTCGATCTGATAATACACAAGGCAGTAAAGGTGGAAATAAAGGTGGTAGAGGAGGTAAGCGGAGGGTAATGGTCTTAGAAGTTGTTTTTACTGTAGTGAGCTAGGACATCTCAAAAAGAATTGTTTGAAGTTGCATGAAAAACCGCCACAATCTCATGGTCAAAGTTTTGTTCATACGGTAAACCAAGAGGATCTCTTGCCTACTCCTATTGGTCTTTTACCTAAGCCTCATGTGACTATCTACACTAATAAATATGCCCACTTAACTAGGATCAATGCTTCGTAACAGCGTGTTCATGCTACATTTTCTATTGTTGCTCTGGTCCAGACAGGTAATCCTATAGCTTGTCTCTCTACTAGTTCATGCAACTAGGTCATTAATTCAGTTGCAACTAATTGTATGACTGGGAACATAGGTATTCTTTCATCCTTTACCTCTTCTTTTTCTTTACCTAGTATTGCCCTATGTTACTTGGACTCGGGAGGTATCCGATACGGGTATATATCCAAGAGTCCTACCTCTCATTTTCTAAAATTAGAATGCATGGATATGACTAAAAATGATCCAAAATTAAGATACGGATATGGTAATACGTTTAGACATGTAATTATAAAAAATGTAAATATTTCATATGTAACAATTTAACTTAAAAGATTAATCAAATTCCAAAAGAAATGACTAATTACAATTAAATATTGTTAAAAGAAATTCTAAGTTCAATTTTAAAATTGATAATTAGCAATTTTTTAAAATCCAATTACAAATTGTTGATGTTCATTATCTCCCAAAATGACAATATAAAATTAAATATTATCGCCAAAAATTAAATATTTCATATAACAATTAATAAATGTACATATATATGAATTAATTAATTGTATGAGCTGTAGTCCTATCTGTTTCTCATACTTATCATTTCCCAATAAAAAATTTATCAAATCCTATAAAATAAGGTTAACTTTAAAAAAGCAAAACATGTAGAGCTACAGCTCATTAGCCCTATACGTTTTATCAGTTTCCAATAACATTGCTCTCTCCACCATCTCTTCAACTCTCTGTCTCTCTCTCTTTCTCTATGTCTACTATTTCTCATCCATTTTCTTACACCTTCTTTTACAACATCCATTCAATATAATCACAAACTGTTCACTCAACTAAATATGATGGACAAGAAGGTTGCTCTCTCTCGCGCTTGGCTTCAGGGCTCTCTCTACCTCTCTCTCTCTTCCTTTCTTTGCCTCCCTCTCTCTACTGTTTCTCATTCATTGTCTTACATCTTCTTCTTTTACAACAAAACTCATTCAATATAATCCCAAACTGCTTACTTAACAACAGAGATGGTGGTTGAGAAGGCCTGCCTTTGTGTTTGGCTTCAGTCCTTTTGTCGTATCCGCTTTTAAATTGAAAGATTGGGAAAGGATCTCACACTGTTACCCGTGTCGTATCGTATCGACATGGGTACCTCTTCATTTTTGAAGAGTCCGAGTATCATAGTACATGGTTTAGCCTCCCCAGTAATTGAGAGTCTTACAGCTCATCCAACAAGCTTTTTTTCCCTATCTTTAATCTTACGCTTGCTTCAGTTTGCTTTTATTTTGCTATCAATCAATAAAATTACTAATGATATTTATTGTGGTATTTATTTCTTTTCCACCCACTGTGTATTTCAAGATATTGGGACAAAGCAAATTGTGGTGGCTTGTACATACTTGACACATCTTCTGATATGCCACTATTGCTTGTGCCAGTATAAATGATTCTTCCTTCTTAGCTTCATTGTCGATTTGGCCATCCACCTCTTCCTACTTTGAAGAAACTTTGTACCACTTTGAGTTCTACATCCGCCTTAGAGTGCGAGTTATGTCAGTTAGCAAAACATCATAAAGTACCTTATTTGTCTAGGATGAACAAACAGGCTGCTTCCCTTTTTGAGTTGATACATTATGATGTTTGGGATCCTTGTCCTATAACTTCTAAAGCTGGTTTTTGTCATTTTGTTCCATTTGTTGATGATTGCTCTAGTGTCACATGGTTATGTTTTATGAAGAATCGTGCTGAACTGTTTTCCATATTTTCAACTTTTTATGCTGAAGTGAAAACATAATTTAACTTCTCAACTCAAATTTTGAGAAGTGATAATGCAAAGGAATATTTTTCTTCAAATTTCTCTTCTTTTCTCTCACAGGGCATTATTCATCAATCCTCATGTATCGTGACACATCAGCAAAATAGGGAGGCTGAATGGAAAATTCAGCATTTATTAGAAATAGCTAGAAATTGTTTGCATGCCTTCTCTGTTAGATGGTCAGTCCTTATTCTTCCTCATTCCCTTCTCATACTTCATTTCCATTATCTACAGTCGTATTTGGTTACACTGTTTTGACTAAGATTTTTGATCTCATATATCTAAATTGGATCCTAAGTTTCTTAAATGCATATTCTTAGGTTATTCATGTTATCAAAAAGGTATCATTGTTTCACTCCTACTCTAGGTCGATATTTAGTATCTGCTGATGTTACTTTCTTTGAGTCTCCTCCATTTTTATATATTTCCAAACCCAATCCATTTGATATTGAGAAACAATTTCTTGTTTACATGGCTTCATTTGAGTTAACACGACCACCTATTATATAGGTTTATTCTTGCTATAAGCAGCAAAGGATTGTGACACCCACTGTTAATAGTGACTCACCACCTCCACTTTCTTCTTCGTCTCCAGATCCTCTTCGTCATGATGCTTGCCCTGATCTCTTCCCCTTCTAAAAGATCATGTACATATCTTATTTCTTCCTATGTATCTTATCATGCCCTATCACCCTCTTCTCCATCTTTTGTTGCCTCTCTAGACCCTATAGCAGTACCTGAAACATTTTTAAAAGCATTATCACACCTTGGGTGGCAAGCTGCTGTGGAAGATGAGATGGGAGCTCTTGACCAGAACCATACTTGGAACCTTGTTCCATTTCCTTCAGTGATTGGTTGCAAGAGCGTGTGTCATAAAAATAAATCTTGATAGGTTTATTGCTAGATTGAAAGCTTGTTTGGTTGTAAGGAATATGCACAAACAAACCTATGGCCTTGATTATTTGGCGACCTCCCCTCTAATGGCAAAACTAATTCATCAACTTGAGGTAAAGAATGCTTTCCTCCATGGTGATTATGTGGTGATTATAAGGAGGAAGTTTATATGGAGCAACCTCCTAATTTTGTTGCTCGAGAGGAATGAAGAAAGGTATGTAAGCTACAAAAATCTTCATATGGGTTGAAGTAATCTCCTCACACTTGGTTTGGAAGAGTTAGGGCAATAGTAACTAAGTTTGGGTTACACAAAAGTGCACATGTAACTAAGTTCAATAATTTTCATAGTCACAATCTGGTTGCATTCTTTTGGTAATATATGTTAATATTAATAATATCCTTATCACTATTAGTGATTGAACTAGCATCAAAGATCTTAAAGACTTCCTTGATACTCAGTTTCATATTTTATTAATATAGATTAAGGATTTGGGTGTATTAAAATATTTTATGGAAATTGGGGTTTCAAGGAGTAAGAAAGGGATCTTTATCTTACAGAGAAAACACATTCTAGACTTGTTAGCAAAGACAGGTCCACGTGAAGCAAAACTATGTGAAGCCCCAATGGTACCCAATTTGAAGTTAGGACCAACAGACGGCAATGTCTTGAATTATCCAAAAAAATATAAGACAATTAGGAAGTTGACTTACCTCACTGGCACTCATCTTGACATTGCCTTTCTAGTGAGTGTAGATCGCCAGTTCATGTCATTCCCTAGAATTGCTTATTGGGATGCTATTAGTCGCATATCGAAGCATCTCAAAGGAGCTCCTAGGAATGGGATTTTACATAAAAACCATAGTCATTGTAAAGTTGAGGACAGTATAGTCAAAAGTGAGCGCTTCATTCGCTTAAGCGCTTGGGCGAGACGTGATTGGGCCCCACCGCTTCGTATATGATTGGTTGCACCTCTTTTAAGAGGCGATGTGTTTTTTTTTTTTAGAAAAAAAAAAGTTGGCAGTTGTTAAGTGTACTGCAAACAATATATAATTTAAAATTAGGACAAAAGTGTAATTTATAAGAAATCAAACCACGTTGGTGAGGTCAATTAACTTCACAATTTCAAATCAAATATGTTGAGGATGATTTAGATGATTATGAAAAGGATGTTGAAGGATATGCATTTGATTTTAATGACCAAAGTGTGGGCTTAGGGGATGAGTCAGACAGTGATCTTTAGTTTTTTGGGCTATTGATTATGAGAAGGATGTTGAACAATATGCATTTGATTTTGATGATCAAAGTGTGGGGGACTTAGGAGATGAGTCAGATAGAGATCTTTAGTTTTTTAAACTATTAATTTACTATCATTAGCTTTAAATACTAGATTTCTACATAGTTCTATAGACTTCTTTTTTTAAAAAATGTTTTGGAGTTTTATTTTATCATGTGAAGTGACTTTTCACAAGTGTTAATTGTTATTTGATTGTTGTTTGCTAATGATTATGAATTTATGATTTCTAATCTTTAGTATATTATATAATATTACTAATACATTATTTTAGAACTTATGCGCCTTTTTTTAGGCAAGCGCTTTTTTTGTGCTTTGCGCTTCGAGGCGATATGAAGTTATGTCGTCTAGAGTGTACATATCGCTTTTGACTACACCGATTAAGGCATTTTCAAATGCAAATTAGGCAGAGTCTTCAGTTAATAAGAGATCCACAATTGTTGTTGTGTCTTTGTTGGAGGAAATTTGGTGTCTTGGAAGAGCAAGAAATAAAGTGGTGTGGCTCGGTCTAGTGCAAAATCTGAGTATAGGACCATGGCACAAGTCATTAGTGAGCTTATTTGGTTGTATCATCTTCTTCAAGAAATTGGTGTTGGCAGTTCAAACACCATGCAATTATGGTTAATAACCTTATGTTTTATAAGTGAACAAAACACATAGAAATCAATTGTCACTTTGTTCATGAGAAACTACAATAAGGGCTCATTTCTATCAAACATGTTAAAATAGTAGAACAACTAGCAAACTTGTTTACTAAAACTCTTAATGGGAATCAGATTGAGTATATTTGTAACAAGCTAGGCATGATGAACATCAATGCTCCAATTTGAGGGAGGAAGTATTAGGAAATAAAGGGTATTTTAGTCAACACAAACATAATGTTAAAAAAAAATAAAATAAAATACTTTGAATATATATACATTATTTGCCTAACCAAAATTAAGGTTATGGCTTCTAATCTCTTTCTCCCATTCTTGTTCCCTCTCTAATAACAAAAGCAAAGTAAAAAGGAATTAATACTTTCCTAGACCAACAAGGGCTCTAGGGATATTGCAAAAATCCCTCTGAACTTAAAATATTAAACAAGCAGCTAATTTTTATACTTTAATAAACAGATAATCAGAATCTAGAAGACTAAAAAGATTCCCTAATATCCCAAATAAATCCTACATAGATTCTAGACCATTATCCTAGATTTCTCGAGTTTCTTGTCCGAGTCGGATATGAAGAAAAGTTGTCATGTCCAAGTATGTATTGTATCGCATCACGTGCAACATTTGAACAAAAATAAAGTGGAGAGACAAGAAAAATTAGAGGAAAGAAGGGACGTGAGATATCAAACCTCCAAAACAATCTATTTTAATCCAGTCAACTCTACTTAATAACATGCTATATTGCCCTTCTACAGCACCAAATAGATTTTTAACATATATATATATATATCTTAATCAAAATCTCCTATATTAGACATCCTAATGAATATTAAATACTTTCCACTCAAATAATCTCCAGGCCCAAAATAAGAATATCTTAAATAATTCTAAAATTGATGTTGATCTTCATAACACTGCTCATATGGTCGAAAAGCACTGTTTATTTCAAAGATCAACAAACATTGGAACTAGATGCAAGCAAATCAAATAGCTCATCAATGATGAAGGGCCAGCATTCATAACCAACTTTCCCATTACAATGTGAAATTCAAAGAAATGTGATGAAACAGCAAGCTTTTTCTTTTGGCTTCCCCTTTTTGGGGTAGTAAATGGCCATTTCAACAGCCTACATTTCACAAGCTTTGTTTTGGATTAGGATTTGGATCAAATTTTGTTTTGATACACTTGATTCAAAGTAAAATAAGAGGAGAAAATGAGTAGTAAAGCAAAAAAAAAAAAAAAAGAAATAGAATACACCATTGAAATTAACAAGGAAGAGATAGATCAAAAAAGTAGGATGCATAATAACTGCATTAACCAACTTGAAATTCAATTTATCACGAACTCATCTAAATAATATAATGAGGTGTTTCATTATTGCTGCTGAGCCAGCTAGAAACTTGCTTCGAAATAAGCAATTTAATATTTTTCATATCATCTCAAATAATCAATTCCAAAATCTTTGGTTAACCTATTACCATTCTCCATCAGCATCCTTTGCTGTCACTCAAAACATTGCCTCAAGGTAAATTTATTGGTTAGACATAGACCCCATCACCGAAGTAAGAAATTCTGAAAATTTTTACCAGCCTTTCAAAAACCAATTTAAGATCTCTACCTATAAGTTACAAATTGTGGTTACCACCACACATCATTGATCCAGTAAAAATTTTTCAATGTGCTCTTTTAGAAATTATCTTGAAAGAGAATATTTTACTGTATATTATTAGGATTGATGATGTTACAAGTCAAATTATTCCAGTAGGCTTTTAGAAAGACATTTAACATTTCATTTGATTAACTAAAGGAAATAAAATGCATTTTGCAATCATTCATCTGTAAAAGAGACTCCAAGATGGTTTTGAAAAAAAATGTGAAACTTCTTCACATTATCATACCTTAGAAATGCTTATTGAAAAGATAACAGATGTCTTACCATAGAATGCAAGCACAAGGTCGATCGCAGCTGACCAATGTATCCAAATTGAAGAACAATTTCTGCCGCAAAGAAGAGAACAGTAAGAAAGAGTGAGGTGGATCATACAGGAAGTAAAAATCCCACATGCAAAATGATTACAGAATTGATAACTATTGAACTTGGACTATATTCAGAGTAACATTAATTTCTGAAGGCAAAGCGAGCAATGTAAAAACAGAAGACACTGGATGGAACAAATCAAAACTGTTTCAGTAGAAAAGAATTGGCTTCAGTCAAGTGCCCGACACCTCCTGTTCCAGACACAGCAAGGATTTCACAAACACATTTGAGCTATAGCCTATAAATGGATTCCCTTCCTACCAATGATTGCTATGCTGACAAAGAACCATGTCATGTCTGAAAGGGCAACCACCAACTGAATATATGCCTGAATGGGACATTAGATCAAAACTTGCTTAATCAAAAGAAAAAAGCCGACAATGGCAGCAGAGCTTCCTTATCACTGGTCAGAAAGTATCTAAAGGAGAACTCCCTTTTGAAAAAAAGTAGTCCATTTAAGTACAAGCTTCCAAATGAGCAACTCAAATGAAAATGAATGGAAGAAAACTCCCAATTCAGTCCCTTGAGAGAACCAAATCTGTAGCATTATTGGTAAATTCAAGGGAACTTACTCCATCAAGCTCTCTTGAATCACCACCCCAAAATGATAAATTATATATTTCGATGGAAGCATCAAAATGAAGGATCAGATGTAATTTAAGTTTAACTTCACTGAATAAAAGTTAGCCAATCATTCATTCATTAGATTTGCAAATGCAGATTGCATTAATGAGGTTGAGAACTTATTCAATATGGATTGGAAATTATACCATTTATGGACATCTCAAGTCAGCACTCCATTATCAACATCCATGAACCTAGCCTAGATTCATAGTTCTAAATAATCACAGAAAACCTAATTATTATCAAATTAAAAGCTCACAATTTCAAGTCCCTCCATCCGAATGAAATGTAAGAAACAAATGATTCACAATCTCATTTTAAGTAGATGAAAGCATATTAGAAAATGCATATGATGTCCATGAATCCTAATATTTTAGATTGTAACTAAAGTTTCAGTTACTCAGAATTAATATTAATGTGTATATCCAGCATTATCTTGGATACTATCGTAAGTATTTTAATTTCAACAGTTCAAGTATCTTCCTGTAATACTGGGTCAAGCCACAATCAAGTCCAAAATTTTAATTTTTATCCAATCCCTCTATCTAAATATAAGCTCTTACAAATTCCTAAATCGTTATCGATTTCATTTTAAGCAGACGAAGTCCCACCAAAAAAACAATTTCCAGGAACATTAATATTTTAAACTGCAACAGCAACTATATCTCAATTACTCAAAGATACAGAATAAAATTAATATGTTTTTCTATCATTCAATTCTTTTCTCCAACCAAAGTATTTCCAGTCCTCAATATTTCCTAAAGTTGCAATCAATTCCCCAAATTCTTTTCTCTTTTTTGTATCTCTGCTATATTCCCACATGTGATATCAGAGGCATCTTCGTAACTGATAAAGTTAAACAGAGTCTAAGGATTTTGCTGTATCACTAAGCTTACCATGAGCAATGCAGGACTCTGAGATGTTTGACTGGCATGTTGATTAAGGTATGCTGCCTGCTATCAGGACTTCCAAGTCAAATATAAATGAAACTAACACCTATAACACTCTCTCACACACACACACACACACACACAATTGAACAAGTTTGCCATTGAGAATATACGAACATGAAATGGAAGAAATATTTCAAGGAGGTTGAATCTCCGAAGCAAACAGATAGTAGACTCAGCAGCTCCATAAGATAACATATAGTTCAATTCCATCATTATCCTGGACTGGAAAACAGAAAAATGCCATTTTTGTCAGAATATGATGAAGTTAGGGTATCCAAATCAGAAATCAAAGAATCAATACATTAGATTTCCTAAAATTTAGCAATTGGAACTAGAAAAGAAACAAAGAAAACGTTTCCATCATGGAGAACGAAAACAATGCAGAATCTTTGAAGAATAAAATTTCAGGCAGCATGTTTTCTTTACTTAAACATTAAAGTACCTTGTCCAATTTCTGAACAGAAGATGAAAATTTACGTATTGCAATTTCAGTGTCCTTTGAAAATGACAAACCCAGTCGGCCTGCAATTCTCAATCCCCGTAAAATTCTTGCTGAATGAAAAAGTTTGCAATTCAAGTCCAGTTAGTTTAAACTGATATTCACCACTGCATCATAAGTCTCAAAGTGCAGAAAAATAAGTTGTAAGCACCTACCACAGTCCTCTTGGAATGACAGTTGAGCAGGAATTATGGTCCGTAACTGTGACAATATCAAATTAAAATGGAGTAATCTAAGAAAACTTCACATGACAGTTCAATTGAAGCATTCAACTGGAACCAGATCTTACTAGCAAATAAAAAGGGGAACAAAATTTTACCTTTAAGGACCTTAAATCTGCCATGCCATTGGCATAATCACAGATTTGATTCATGAAAGGATCAAAGAATAAACTGCTTCCACAATTTTTGAAGTAAAATTCCAAGTTAGAAGATATGAAACTATACTTAGAATGAAGATCCTAAATATATTGCAATTCAGAACATAATCATCATAGCATATTTCTCTCTACACAAAAATGATTGTCCCTGAGGGGGAAAAAAGGGAGAAGAATCTATGCCTGTTAATTGTGAAGTCCCGATGTGTACTATTTCTCCAGAGAATGAAGTCATTTTTCTCACAGCCACTTGGGATTTGAGATAAAAGAATTTTTTCCTTTTCTTCAGCATGTTGTGCCACTGTCTCAAAACTGGACACCTAACACCCAAAAAAATACCAAAAAAAAGAATCATTGAAATTACTACATGCAAAATTAAGATCATATGATGCCTTGCAAGAATATAAAACATTGGATACCATCATCATGAATCAAAGAAAGGAATTAGGATCTTATGCTATGATAATTACTAAAATAAGAACTTTCAAACCTCAACTATAGAATCTTTGATGTGCACCCTACATATAGGAAAACGGCGTCCAATAATCTCACAACGATTGAACTGCTTCTTAACCTGTAATAAGATATCATAAAAACTAATAGAAATTTCATGAACGTATTGCTAATGGAAAAATCTGCCAATATTAAAAATAATATTAAAAGGGAAACCTGTTTAAGTTTTGCTGTAGTGATGACATCAAAATCTTTAGGTATTCTATTAAGAAGCAAATCTCTCACACATCCACCCACTAGATAAGCTTCAAACCCTGGAATACATGTAATGCAAGTTTGATATTTGCTATATGCAGACTAAACAACAAAGTACCACAATCAAATAAAACCAATGAGCTTTCAATTCAATGGTACTAGAGTCATTTCCAGGGGCTGTGACATGTAATCAATAAATTGGGACAGAATAAGAGCCACCGTAGTTAAGTTTCAAAATTTTAAAAAAAAAAAAAGTAAATTGAAAAAATTACATTTCACAATACGCAAGAAAAAAAAAATACCTTTATCACGCAGAATTTTTAAAACAATCCATGGGGAAGATGGGATCATTGAACGAGTTACACCAAAAACCTTCGCATTTATCTTTCTCCATTTCGACTGGTCAATGATTGAGTCTGCTTTAATAAATCATTATAACTGAATACACAAACATATTCGGTAAAACAGATAACAGTTTAAAATATTTCTAATGCATGAGAAATTTACTCACTTTGTTGCACCACAGGATCAGAACCCTCCATTCCAGTAGTTAACGTGTGGTTGAACCTCGACCGCTGCCTCGGTACATGAAATTGTAAAAATAATCAGTTAAATTTGAATGTCACGAAGTGCTCGACGAATTGCCTCAACCAAAAAATTAAAATTTAAAAAAGACAAAAACCAACCTGTAAAGTGGTGGTGACGGTGGTGGACTGAATTAGGGATTTCAGACGAGATAAGAAGCCATATTTGGTTCTGAACATTGCGGCCATTAAAATATTAAAATCATTTCATGGCGCCATTGCGCTTTTTCTGTTAGCTAGCTGCTGCTCTTTGGTAGCGAGGGAGATTCTTTATGACTAAACAAAAAGGTTGGAATTGGATCTATACGTTCATGGACCAAACAACCATAAAGTAGTTCCGCCCAGATAATTACAGCGCAGGTCAGGCTGTATTATTTTCGGGATTCCTTAAATGACTGGAATTTTTGTATTTGCGAGAATAGAGAGAGGAGTCAAACGCCATAAATTACTTGTTCGAGAAAGAAAGCAAAAAAATAAATAAATAAAGGCACAGAAGTACAATATTTGTGTCTCAAACATTAAAAAAAGAATAAAGCTAACATATGAACTTATAAACTTTTTATATTATCTGAAAAAAATAATTTATTTGCTTATAGAAATTATTATAATGATAAACTTGTTAGTAAATCACTCTTTAAGATACATTTTTTTTTATGGGTTAAGATAAATAGTTTCATATCTTATCCTTAAGTATTATTTTCATTTTCCTATTATATACTATAAACATTTGAAATTTAGATCAAATCGATTAATGAAATTGATTAAATTGAGAATTAACTATAGATCAATTTGATTAATTTTAAATTCATTTTTTTATTTTAGATTATAAGTATATTTTTATTTAATATTTTTAAATCATTTCAATGATATTTTAAAATTTTTATTTATTTTTAATTAATTAAATTGACTAACTCAAAAATTAACTAATTGATCGATTTAATGTGTATTACCTTGTTCTTGAAAATAAAAATAAAAGATAAAACATGTGGTTGGGATGTTATATGCTTTTTGAGAAATATTTCTCTTAAGCCATAGTGTATGATTGTACTCTCCAAATATGCATCATTCCTGCATGCACATCTACCTTATTACTTTTCTTGTCGAGTATTGGATTAGGGCACTCGTGTCAAATTAAATTAATATTTAATCAATAATAAAATTTTAATAAATAAAAATAATATAATTAATTTTTAATAAATAATAATTTAATACAAATAAATAATTTTAAGTGAATAATAAATATAAATAATTTAAATATAAATCTAAATAATTGATTAAATTTAATATAATAAAACAATATCATTAAAATTTTAATATAATTAATAATAAATAATATAATTATAATATTAATATTAATATAATATTTAATTTAATTATGAATATTAATATAATATTTAATTAAATTATAATTTAAACTTATTTAAAATTGAATTTGTGACATCTCATTTAATAATCATTAAAATTCTCTCTAAGTCTCTCCATTGTCATTAAAAGACCTGATTTAAATTTTTTTTTCGCTATGTCTCTTGTTCACCATATAGTAACTATTTTCAATAAAACATACATGGATAAACAAACTTAAATACTAATTGACTGCATACTAACCCAACTTCTATTACACTACTAGACAACAACTTCGAAATATATATTGGATGCAATTCTTAGTCTACTCTTCTTGAAAGAAAATTTAATACAAAAGATTAAATTTGCATACTCAGTAAGTAAATGCATAACGATACTTCAATCTCAAATAACATAACAAATATTTAAATATTAATAACTCATCATCATATTCATGCACGAAATAAAGAGTTTTTACTCTTAAATGCCCAATAGGCTATCAAATGTTATTGTCACACAGGCTATTGCACATAGGTTATAGATCTCATTGCCACACAGGCTATCAAATGTTACTGTCACACAGGCTATTAAATGTTACTGTCACACAGGCTATTAAATGTTATTGTCACACAAACTATCAAATATTACTGTCACACAAGCTATCAAATGTTACTGCCACACAGGTTATCAAATGTTATTGCCACACAAGCTGTTGCCACATATGCTATAGATCTCATTGTCACACAGGTTGTCAAATGTTACTACCACACAGGCTATCAAATGTTACTGTCATACAGACTATTAAATGTTATCGTCGTACAAGCTATCAAATGTTACCGCCACACAGGCTATCAAATATTATCGTCACATAGGCTATCAAATATTATCACCACACAGGTTATCAAAAATTATCAACATCTCATGAAAATAAATAAATCAAGAGTATAACAATCTTTTATCTATGTATTTCACAATATCATCACATTAAACAATATTTCATACTATTGAGTATAAGTTCGTGGTATTTAACCAATCATACATATAGTACCATTAGCTATTTACTTACCTTCTCTTTCAAGCTTATTTAGCTGTGGATGGTCTCGGCTTATTCCCACTATTATCCTCAATGCCTCGAGTACCTATTTCAATACACTAAATCAATTCATGATGATAAAGTAAAATTTTCATCTTGTTATGCAATTATGACATGATTCATGCAAGTGGACCTAGTATTTATGCATATTCTTCTTATATGGCAGCCTGAGCTTGTTATACTCTCACAGCAATAACTCTAGATATACTCATTCAAATTACTTGATTCTTTTTTTTTTTTTTGAAATAAACTGAACACATAATGATACAACATATTCAAATTTCAAGCCAATATCAGACATATAGAAAATGTGGTGAATTTTTGAATTTTGCCTTATTGCAATGTCATCTCA
>CATIWR010695911.1:0-11401 GCA_949677035.1 Omphalea diandra | reverse complement strand
AAGTATCCCAATTACAACAGTGCAAGTGTCATTGTCGTGTTTTCTCCAAATTCACATGCCTAAATGCTTATTTATCAAATGCATATATTTAAATATTACGTAATTTAAAATGTATATGATTTGAGTTGAGGATGTTACACTATGATTTTGGACTTGGTTCCCTCTTCAATCACTTTAAAAGTCGCGATCGCGACTGAGGCGTGACACAGATAATGAATTCTTCTGTGATTCAACCAAGGCTCCTTCAGCTGATTCACGGTTGAGAATTCGCTTGTGAATTCCTCTGACCTAGCTTCATCCATTCTTATAGCAATGTCGCGGTCGCGATTTAGGGGATATTGACCTCAAATTTGGATGTTCTTCTAAGAGATAGAGATTTTGACTTCCATTAAAGATAACTCTTATAAACTGTAAAAGTAACACCTAAAAAAGACATTAGTACTTTTAATTTATATTGTCAAGATTAAAATGAAGCTTTGACTTAGGTTTGAATAACCTAGTTTAACACATTAGATTTTCAACCTCTTGATGTAAAGCCTGACGATAAAAATCACTAAATACATTCCCAAAATTTAAGGAGAAGAGCCAAAGGAATAGATGAAATCCTTAGGAAACCTTAGAGAGGCCTAAAGCCAAACATATGGCCTAAAGCCCATAACCAAAGCCAAATCTGCTAGCCAGAGTAAAGGAGATGTATAGCCTATTGAGCAAGGTTGTACAACCTATATCTAGGGATGTACAGCCTCCCTTAACCCTAACCCCTCAAAACCTTCTGAAACTGGTCCCCTTTTAAACCCTAAGATTATACAACCCTAACAGATGGATGTATAACCCATTTTTGGCTATATAGCCTATGTGCAAACCTTAATTCTAGGATATCCATCTCCCTCTCTGTGATTAGGTATAAACATGGTGCAACCAATACCATTTCCAGCTCTGTGTACTCATCCATCACCTATAAATACCCCTTCATTTGAAGAGGAGAAGAGGGTTAGACAACCTTAAGATTACTCTGTCAAAATTTACTCTAAAAAACTACTTAGCATAAAAACCCTAAATCTTAACTCACTCTAAGGTAGAATAAGGGTTAATTTTTATACTTTTGTCTATTTCCTAAATATTTTGGAGGATATTATTGGATTGAGTGGCGATAAGGCAATCCTTGAGGGAGATGAATTGGGTTGTGATAACAAAAACAAAAACACAACTACAATGGAAGCAAACATATAACTCAAACATAGATTTTTATAATGGTTCGACAATGTGCCTACTCCACTCCACAAGCTTTCATTTGGTCCTATCTATTCTTTTTCATACTTAAGAACAAAACCTTCCATTTTTGAAGCTAAGAAAGAACCTTCCTTTTTGTAGTTTCAAGAATAGGATTTCTTTTTATAGTCTCAGAAAGAACCTACCCCTAGTATTTTTCTAGGCATAATACCAACCTTTACAACCATTTACAATGAAAGATCCAAGTAGTGTCTATGCCTCTCAAATTAGGCAGCTAATGCATAATTATTGCTCAAGAAAATCTACTCTTAAAAGAGTAATAAAAACAAACTCACTCTACCTAAATACAAAGCAGCACCATAAAAGGTTTGCATAAAGAGTTATAAAGATGTTCACACTTGTTCATAAAGTTTTCTAACTTTTATAAACTCCAAAAATGCTCCTTATATAGCCAAGCTTTAAAACTAGCAGTTGGAATAGTTAATGTATCTAGCAACTTTTCTGCAAACTAATTGTTAGAGATGACAACACATATTATTCTTTATTAACACCTATTGAACTTTTTAACGGTTACTTTCAAAGCCTGTTGAATGTCTTTCAATACCCATTGGCTTTGACTACAACACCTATTAGAGAGAAAACAATACCTATTGTTCATTTCCAAAAAGCTTGAACTTCATGCTTTGTTTTTCAAACTTTGAATAGTTATTTTCCATGCCTATTGAGTAATTCGCAATGCCCATTGGAAACTCCTTCAATGCCTATTGAGAAAGGCCAATGCCTATTTTAGATTTCAAATGCTTTAGCTCACGCTTGGACACTTTTTAATGACTGTTATGAATCTGTAATATCTATTGCTAGCTCATATCAATGTCTATTATGAAACTTTAATGTCCATGGAAAAGTCTAACATAGCTCAACCTGGAGCACTTCTCCAACACCTGTTGCAAAGGGACAACTCCCATTACAAGTTACATAAGACTTTAGTAAATGACCAGCATCCATTACTCAGCTTTTAATGCTCGTTGAATGGTCTAATGCCCATTTAATTTGTTCCAACCCTTTAACATTAATTGGGTCTGGCCACTAAACTTGCACAATGCCAATTGAACTTATTCCTGTCATTAAACTTACACAACGACCATTGAACTTGTTCTAGCGAATTGAACTTGCACAATGCCTATTGAACTTGTTCTACAAATCAAAGCATCTAAAACTCCTACCCTCCTCCCTTTTTGTGATCATAATAAAAAGACATACAAAAATTCTCCCCTAAAAAAATGTTCCCCCTTACAAACATATAAAACATTCTCTTCCTAAAAATTAGACCAAGTTCCTTAAAGAAAACAAACATGATGATTCCAAAACTATAGAACAAACAACAAAGGAAAACTCCCTTATCTATATGCTTTCTTCTAACAAATCACCCAAGATATTCAAACACAAATTCAATTGACATAACTTGAGTTACATGTTCTCCTCATAAATTAAGAAAAACAAGAAAGAAAGGATAGTTGTAGTAGATTCCTAAAATAAAACTCCAAACTGATACCGATGTTAGTTCATAAAGCAAACTCCCCCTAGCAAAAGCATATTAAACAAAACAAAAGAGGGATAGATATATATATATTACAGTTAAAGATACCATATGATACCAATTATTGTATTTTCCAATTGATGCCAAATGTTTAATTCTCTAAAAATACAAATCTTTAAACTTCAACTCCACTTCAAATTTTAGAACTCTAATCACCATTTTCATTTCTCATTTTGAGCAAAGGGTGAGGAGCTTCCAAACATGCAAAATTAAATTTTCTTTGGTACCCATTTTCTCTTAGGTCCAAGGGGGTTTAGCAACATAAACATACTTATCTCTCATCCTAGCATAGCAAAAGTATGCTTTATGGCCAAAATTTCCATAATTGAAGCATCACCAAATGAATCCTTTCTTTAACTCTTGTGGGGAGCATGAGTGACATGGCATCCTAAAAGATCGATCCCTAAAATGTGAAGGAACTTTTGCATTCTGGACATGGTAAGTTCCAAAGGCATGATTTGCCCTTAGACTTTGAGAGTATGAATGAGAGCAATTGTGATTATGTACATGTGAATTAAATGAAGGTGAGGGAGCTCTACCTTTAGTTGAAGCTTTCACAAATTTTGGCTTAGAGGTAGAAGTTTTAAAATGTTTAAAGCCCAAGCCATATCTATCTCTTGAAGTCTTTTAAGAGCCTAAAATAAGATTAAGTTTCTCTATTCTTTTTATAAAAGAGTCAAATGAATCCTTCAAAGTTAAGATCCCTTTTCTTGAGACTCTCATTTTGGGAAGACAACATTTCATAAAATTTATTTTCTTAGTTCCAAGCCTCATTTTCTTTTTGTAAAAGCTCAAAACTTTTATTTAGTTTTAACAATTCAGCTTTTAAGATTTTGTTTCTTTCAAAACTTTTATCAAGATCATTATTGGTGGATTTTATAGCCTTAATAGGATTTTCAATAATAAACATATTTTCGAACTTTTGATCATCCTTATATAAATCATTATCTAAAGAGTTAGGATATATTTGTTTTAAAGAGCTCTCCTCCAGGACCATGAGATAAAGATCGGTTCCTTTTCTTCTCCTTATCTTTGGTCTTCTTCATCCTCACTTGATTCTGGTGCACTAGAATCTTACTAAGTGGCTTTATAGACTTTCTTCTTCTTTTTATCCTTAGCTTTTAGGTAATCTACTTTCATATGGCTAAGCCTTCCACATCCATAACATTCAATCTGCTTAAGCTTGCATTTGCCCTTCTTCTTTAATATTCTTCTAAATTTATTTTTTAAGAAGGTTATTTGCTCTTCATCTAACTCTTCATCATCATCCAAGCTAAGATATTTGGAAGTAGCTTTGAGAGATCTCCTAATCTTCTTCTTGTTTATATCCTTATATATGAGTGGAACTTTTTTGTTCAGGTTCATCTCATAGCAATGAGATTTCCTAGTATCTCATCAAGTGGCATGTTCTTCAAGTCCTTTCAGTCCTTAAGAGAGGTGACCTTACCAAGTCACCCCTTAGGTAGACACCTTATAACTTTCTTAATAAGTTCCCTGTTGGTGAGTGTCTTCCTAAGAGCCTTCATTTCTCCAACAATCTCAACGAACCAATCATACATTCTTGAGATTGTTTCATTAGGAAGGTAGGTTTCATACTAATAAATGAGGGTCTTCATCTTATTTTCTTTAACCTAATTTATTCCCTCATGTGTTATCTCAAAGGCCTTCCAAATTTCCTTAAAAGTTGACTTCATACTTACCTTACTGTACTCACTTCTACTTAAGCCACAAAAGTGCATGTGGATGGCCTTGTCATTGTTAGGTACTTGCCTTTTTTCTTTCTCATGCATTTCATAAATGTCCTTTTCTATTTGAGTCTCATCAGTAAGTGTTTTCATTAGAATGTATGGACCTTTCTCCATAATTATCCACAACTCAATGGATTTAAACCTGAGAAAGTAATACATTATGCTATTTCAATGCTGGTAGTCTATTCCATTAAAGAAGTGAGATCTCATCATTGATTGTCCTTCTAGTCCATACCCATTTTGGGTTGCCATGATCATGTCCCTCTTGCACTTAAGCTTCAAAAGAGATCAAGCTCTAATACAAAATGTTGGATTGAGTGGCAATGAGGCAATCCAAGTGGGGGAGGTGAATTGTGTTGCAATTAAAAACAAAAACAAAATCATAATAAAAGCAAACACACAAATTAAACACAAAGATTTTTATAGTGGTTCAGTAACATGCCTACTTCACTCCCTATGCTTTCACTTAGGCCTATCTATTCTTTTTTAGGCTCAAGAACAAAACCTTCCCTTTTCTAGGCTAAGAAAAAACCTTCCCTTTTATAAGCTCAGGAATAACCTTTCCTTTTACTAGCTTAGGATGAACCTACCCCTTGGTATTTTTCTAGGCACAATACCAACCTTTACAACCACTAGCAAGAAAAGATCCAAGCAATGTCTATGCATCTCAAATCAGGTAGCTAATACACAATTAGCACTCAAGAAAATCCACTCTCAAAAGAGTAAAAAAAATAAACTCACTCTACCAAAATATAAAGCATCACCATAAAAAGTTTGCATAAAGAGTTAAAAAAATGTTCACACTTTTTCACAAAGATTCCTAACCTCAAAACTCAAAAAATGCTCTTTATATAGCCACGCTCTAAAACTAGCCATTAGAAAAGTTGATATTGTGTCTGATAGGTTTTCTGCAAAACTAGTCGTTAGAGATGACAACACCCATTGTTCTTCATCAACACCCGTTGAACTTTGTAATGATTACTTCTAACACCTATTGAATGTCTTTCAATGCCTATTGGCTTTGACTACAACACCTATTATAGAGAGAACAATGCTCGTTATTCATTTCTAGGAGGCTTAAACTTCATGCTCTGTTTTTCAAACTTTGCATAGTTATTTTCCACGCCCATTAAGCAATTTGTAATGCTCGTTGGAAACTTCTTCATTGCCTTATAAGAAAGGTCAATGCCCATTTCAAGTTTTGGAAGCTTAAGCTCAGGCTTGGACACTTTCTCATGCCTGTTTTGAATTTGCAATGCCTATTATTGGCTCATATCAATGCCCATGGCGAAGTCCATCATAGCTCAACCTAAAACACTTCTTCAAAGCCTATTGCAAAGGGAAAACACCCATTACGAGGTCTAGAAGTCCAATCAACATCCATTGCTCAACCATTAATGTCCATTGGGAGATGTTTAATGCCTGTTGAACTTGCACAGTGCCCATTAAACTTATTTTAGCCCTTTAACGTTAATTAGGTCTTGGGTTTACATGTTCTCCAAATATTCTCCCTATCATTCAGAATAATCTCCCTTTTTAATGTTCATCAAGTTTGTTCAAAACATCAAATAAACACTTAAGTATAAAACATTAGAACATCTCTTATTTTTGTTATAGTTTTTTTATCCTTCAAAATAAAAGTTTTGTAATCATTCAAAACACATCATTCAAAATAGAGGAGTGAGTCCAATGCCTTAAGTTACATGTTGTCCAAACATTTTTCTCTCATCATTCAAAATGGATATTAGACACCTTGTGAGCTGCTAAGTGCAAAAAGCACATAAGGCATCTAGAAAACTCCTTCAATCTCCTTTTTTTCTTTCTTTTCTTTCTTCTTTTTAATTTTAAAAAACTCAAAATTTGGTGGTTGTACAACCTTGATGTAGACCATACAATCCTTACAGTGGGTTATATAGCCTTACTTTTCTAGATATAATTTTGTAAAACTTTCTTCTTCTCTTTTGAATTTCTTCTTTCCCATGCTACTTTTTATGGTCTTCTATGACTTCAATGGCAGAATAGGAAGAGGCCTAGTGGCCAAGGACCTTTATTCACTTTAAAAATGGAGTTTTGATCGGACTTGAAATGGACTTCATGTTTTATCTTATATTAATGTTTGCATTCTTACATATTAGTTTAATGATAATTCTAATTATATTTTAATCACTTTAGGTCAGTTACCAAGTGAGAAACTTATAGGTCCAAGGATTTAATATCTCTTCTTATGTTAGTGCTCATGTTTAGAGCATATGAATAGTGTTTTGGCCATATAATCCCCCACTTTTATTTTCATTCTAACCATTTTTATGGTTAGTAGTGCTTATGAATGCCTAGCATTTTGTGAGCAATAAGAGGGAGGGTTAATCAACCATAGGATGTCTTTTATAATAAGTTTTTGCCTTAGACCATTCAACATGCTCCAAGTGACTTGTAATGCATGTTTACCTATTTTTTGATGCTCATGTTTCATATATTTTGATCTTGTTTGCTTGTTAGTTTATGATCTGGGATTATATTCATTTTAGACTTAGATACATGATAAGGGATCCTTGCATGAGAGAGATGGTAATATTTGTTATGTTCCTTCTTTGTGCTTTGAGTTCATTTGGTTTGCCTTATGTTCTTTTCACTTACTAAGTTGTTCTCTTTCTTTGGATGTTAGTGTTCTCACTTGGGTTAAACTATGAATTTGGTCTCATCCATCATCCTATATGATTATGGAAGATTGTGATGAATAGATGCATGATAATCCCTATGCCATGTGACATGACCCTTTCCCATTACAATGATTATGCTTAGATAGATGTATGAATATGTATGATAATCCTTATACTATAATGTATAAGCCCACTTCCCTTTGGATTGATAGAATGATTTGATTGGCTTGACACGCTAGGATCATGTTTAAGACCATTAATCAGACTAATTAATAACTCAATTAAAATATTATAAGTGAACCAAAGATGCCCAAAAGTTGGATCTAGCTTGGAGGTACTTAACCTCTTCCTTAAGCCATACCTAATTTTTAAACCTAATCTTTAATGGGTGAAGATGAAATCAGCCTTATAATTCACTTAATTTAGGTTCAAATTTTGCATTCTCTAATTTCTTATCTTGACCAAAGTCGGGTGATGACTCTACATTTCTAGGGATGGTTCCAATGTATTGTCCATCATTTGGTCCCTTAATGACCATCACTTTTGGATTTGAGGTCTTGAATTGTGCAAAACCTATAAAGATCCCCTGTTGATTGATAAAATGATGGAGTTGCAAGCAAGATTTCACTAGTTTGAGTGAAACACCGAGGCGTTCACAACTTATTTGAAAACTTGTAAAGTTGCACTATTACGATAGACCCCGATCAAAATGACTCACTAACTGGAAATCCTTTAATACTAGTAATAGACATATCCTAATGGTGTCCTTGAGGGTAGAGAAGAGCATCCTTTTCAAATCGTAAAGCAAAAAACTCTATGCTGCCTATTTGATTACCTCAGGTAGGCTATCATCTATGGCCTAGGGAGTACATGTTAAGATGTTTGATCATCTAAAGCCATTCCTCCCCTCATATTGGGGATGAGGCCCATTTGCTCTAAACATAGTCCTACTTTAACACACAACAAGTAAATACAAACATTGGTGGTGAGCGAAATGCCTAAGCACTCGATCACCACCATATAGGTGAAATTGGCAAGCATGAAGGTGATCTTGCCAATCAACTATAGGTGGAAGGTATGAGTCATGTCCATCCACTACTTGATTAAAGCTTTCATCGTTATGTTATCTCTCTGAGAAGATTGGGTAAGCATCATGGCAAGGAAGGGCAAAAGCAAAGTCTATGCAATCCTATCATACAATCACAATGGCAACCACTGAAATTAGGTCCTAAAAAGGATAACGGTCCCACCTCCCATATGAAATGAAGCACCACCTAGAAAAGAGAATAAAGCAATATAAAAAAGGCATAAATGACATAAAAATCAAGCAAATTTGAGAATAAGCAAAGATATAATGCAACCATGGCACACAACCTAAAAATTAAAATCGATAAAAAGTAGAAAATGAGGCCATGACACCAACACAATCATAAGCATAAGAATGGAAAATCAAAAGAACACAAAGTCGTAAAAGATCAATTGTAGGCATTCCATGAGCAAAACTCATTCATAAAATTAACATTAATATTTTGTATGCTAGTGTGGAGAGAGAAATAAATTGGGTATCAAACATAGACAAAACATCACAGGTATGTATTTGAAAAGCAAATTTGTAAGCAAAGGCCCACAGGTATGTATTTGAAAACCAAATTTATTTTAAAGTCTAACCTCATATGTTATAACACACTCCACACCTCATATGACCCCCTAATTCTAATTTCACTAGTCCCCATGCATTGTGAGTACAAATTGTAAACGATGAAGCAAGATCTTTAAAAAGTTTGAAGCCATTCTTTTTGTCTATTTAAATCATAAAAACTTAACTTTATTTATGGATGACACTTTTTGCTTTCCATACACATATTTAGGGAAATCCTTCATTGGATTTCTTGATCAAACATACCTATATTATAGGACTTTTATTTTTATAAGCTGAATCTATTAGATACCTAGAAAGGAAGAAACATAATTTTCACCTTATGTTGTAAAAATGGAAAAATCAAGATAAAGAACCTACATGAACCACTTATTTTTTTTAGCACATTTGTTAAATTATTCCAATCAAATGAGCATGCATTTTAGAGAGCATATTAGACTTTATAACTTTATGTTTGTGTATGTATTGATGGGTGTTGGACTAGGGTGGTTAACCCCAAGTCTTAGACCTCTTTTGATCTTGACAAAGGAGATTGATCATGTCTAATATTTCAAATTAGTGTTGTTTTGCAGCCTTTAGTCTTTATCTAAGTTGGAAGTTGGATGTAGCTTAAAATCTTTAAAGTATCAAAAGTGTCTTCTAAATCGCGATCGCTACCTTGGATTTGCGACCGCGATCCATTAGAAGACTTGCAAGAAGTCAGGCAGGTGAAATCACGGAGCCTTTCTCAGCCGCGATTCATCCAAATGATCGAGTCCAAAATTGGCAGACGAATTTGCGGTGTGTCACGCCCTAGTCGCGACTGTGAATTTCGAAGTAACTCAAGAGGGAAGCAAGTCCACAATCACAGCATGACAAGTGTCCTAGCTGACTGTTGGAAGTCAAATTTTGCGGAGGCATCTTATTGGTAGCGACTGTGAATCATGAGGAAGAAAGATGACCATCTTCGGCAAATGAATTTGCATCCTTCTATCTCGACCTATACAAGAAAGCTCACGACCGTGACTTCTAAAAGGAGGTGAAAGGCAACGGCTACATTTTCCTAGTAAACTAATCAGAAGTTGCCATATGGACTAACCGTTAGACACAAACGGGTTTTTCTTTAAGGAATTCGGAATTTGCGACCGCGAAAGTGTAATAGCGACTACGAATTAAGATTGTCAAACATTTAATGCAAAAATCTATCTAGCACACTTTGAAGATCTTGTACTAATTTTATTGCAACGTCTCTTTGGTGGGTAGAGGCTATAAATACCTCACCAAACATATGTAAATGCAAGAGAATTAATAACTTTATAACCAAACCCTTGTAATTTTGCTACTTAATCTTTTCTCTTCTTTAATTGATTGTTTGGTGTGAGCATAAACACCTTTTGTAAAAGTTATAGTGTTAGCCTGTTAAAACACTCTAGAGAGGTTATTGTATGAGCCTGTAAAACATAAGTATGAAGGTTGTTGTGTGAGCCTCTAAAATATAAGTGTAAAGTTTATTGTATGTGCCTTAGAAAACATAAGTGTAAAAGTTTGGTGTGAGCTTGAAAACACCATTGATAGTTAATGGAATACCCAATTATTGAGAATTAGGGAGTGGACGTAGGGTTGATTATACTAAAACCACTATAATTTGTGTGTCTTCATTTCTCCTCTACTCTTCTATTTTTAATTGTTACATACCAATTCAACCCCCTTTCTTAGTGCTAAGGACAACAAGTGGTATTAGAGTAAGGTTTCACAATCAAACCTTCATTGGGTGAATAAAGATCACAGCACAAGAAGGAATCCACACACACCTCAAACCCTACTTTGATGGAGCTGACTATACTCATTGGAAGTATAAGATGGAAATTTACCTTGACACAGATGTGATGGATCTTTGGGATGTTGTAGTTAAAGAATGGAAGCCACCCACCAAGGTAGTGGATGGAAGTGAAGAACTCATTCCAAGAGAAGAGTAGGTTGAAGCACATAGAAGATCAAATGACAAGAACAAGAGAGCCATGGCAATTCTTCTAAGCTCTCTTTCAAAAGAAGAGATTGGAAGAGTACAACATTGCCAAACAACTCATGGGATATGGACAGCATTGGAGAACTATCACGAAGGTACTACATTAGTGAAATCCAACCGGCTAGAAATGTATGTGATGGAGTGGGAGTTGTTCATGATGAAGGAGAATGAGAGCATCACCGACATAACCAACAAACTCCTAGCAATCGTCACTAATATGAAGAAGTTTGGTAGGATTCTCACAAATCATGAGGTAAACTCTAAAATTTTGAAATCTTTGCCTCTTGAGAAGTTTGGTGCTAGAGTGTGCAATATTCAAGAATCCAATCCAGAAATAGGGAAGATGCAAACAGATGTCTTGATAAGCAAACTCTTAACTCATGAGTTAGCCTTAAAGAAAGATGAGGAGATGAAGAAAATGAGGAGTCAAGGAGAAAAATCTGAAAAACTTGAGAAGAGAACCTTGGCATTCAAATCCTCATTAAAGGAGAAAGAAGTAGAAACTAC
>CATIWR010695856.1:0-17345 GCA_949677035.1 Omphalea diandra | reverse complement strand
TTCTTGGACTGAAATTAAAGACGGCCAAACAACATATAACTAACGCGTTTACAGTACTTCCAAGCTTTGACCCTGTCCTCCCACCTGGCTTTATCTTTTTCAATTATATCATATTATGTGATCATCTTTGATTAGTTTTATTGGTAGTTATATACATTCCAATTATGAATAAATAGAGATTATATATAATTAAAGACAAATGAACAATGTTGGACAAATGGAAAAGGGGGCGTCAATGACAAAAACGTGACTGCTGTAAACTAAACAGGATGCCCATAATTAGTGCCAGTTCAAATGAATTATTATTCTTAAGTCCATTGAACGATAATCTTGAAACCTATATAATCCACCATTTTGAATTTATTTAATTTGAGTTTCCAACAAAACCCATCTGGCAAGAAAATCAAATTAATTATCATATACATTAGACGGCTTGGAAAATGAGTTCGAGTATCATAGGATAGGGTCAATTCTGAGCTGGCAAATTATAATACAAACTTTGGAGAAATTTTCAAATTTAATCTTCATTTTCTTTACAAAGCAAAGATTATGAGTACGATTATATTAAGAAAGCAGGCCTTTGATATCGAATTTTGCTCCTACGAACATTTTTTTCCCTATTAATGCAAAACGCTAAAATATCCCGTTTTAACTTATTTATTTCTTTTAAATATCTAAAAAAATCTATACATTTTGTTCTATCATAAAATCATGTCCAATAATTTACCCATTGAGTTAGAGGTTCAATAGTTGAAATATATACGCGCGCACACATGTAAGTGTGAAGTGTATTATTATGTGAGTTGGAAGATCTCAAATGTCTCCTATCTATCATTATATAAGAAATTTTATCAATTTGACAAGACCGATTAAAATAGAATGATTATCCTCTCTTAAATAGCCCACAATATTAATTTAATCAATTAAACATCCTATAAACTGAAAAAAAAAAAAAGCTCAAGTGTATATGTTTACCTTATATATATCAGTGTTTACACTCTCTCTCTTTTACTCTATCTTGAGAAAAAGGATTTTAGTAAATAAAGGAAAAAAATATGATAAAAAAATATCAATTTTATGGACAAAACTTTGCCATCAATGGAAGTGCCACATCAGAATGATTGTGAGGTTTTTATCATACAACATAATAAGCGAAGCGACTCTATGTTAAATTTCATATACATGCCTTATATAAATAAAATCATATGCAACTGTTTTTTTGCAACATGTACCGACTCAAAAGTGATGATTTTTTCCTTTAAAAATTTTGTACAATTCAATTGGATTGTATTACATGGTGACCTGTCAGTATGGGCTGCAAATCCAGGTTGGCAGCCAAAGTAATCCACTTGTTGCTAATTAACCTTTCTACTACTATTTCCAAACTGTTGAACTAGGGTTGTGATTAGAGGTGGGCATAAATTGGTTCAAATTGAAAAAAATCAACTCAATTAAAGGGCTTGGTTTAAATAGATATTTGATTTGGTTCGATTTTTAAAAAAAATTAATGAATTCATTTTAATTTAATTTTCAGTAAAAAAATTTTGATTTAATCAAATCGAATCAAATTTATTTTAAATCAAATCAGAGTATATTGAACTTACACTAACTTAAACCTTGATGAAACCTATTTGAAATTTATAATATAAAAATCTATTAAAAAATATATTACAAAACCTATTATTTATATTTTAAATATTTTAAAATTATTTTTTAAAAGAAATTTGATCTAAATTGAATAAAATTATAATCAAACTGAACCAAATTAATTCAATTAGATTCAATTTATATATTTATTCCATTTGATTTATATTTTTTATGAATTTAATTTTTTAATTTTTTCAATTTGATCACTTTGATTCAATTTGAACCTATTGTCCACCCCTAATTATCATATACGAGCCATGTAGAAATTGACAGTGTTAAAAAAAAAATCCAAATTTAGACTTGTTTTTTTTTTTCCCCCGTGTACTTGTGTCTGCTTAATTTATTTATTTTTTTTTGGTATTATAGAAACTAGAAATTAATTTTAGCAATATTCTCAATGGGCTTGGTCCCTCTCTATGGAATGAATGATAAGTGGAATTATTAAGTAGCAAAACGACCCATGCACGGAATTGCAATGTGGTATATTCCAAAAATTAATATTTTAAATTACTCTAATTTATAGTTTAAATATTGGATGATTTTGATTCTCAAAAAAAAAAAAGGATGATTATGTACATATATTTTATATTTTATATGAGAGAAAAAAAAATAAGAACTATTTGGAGCGGCAAAAAATGAGTAAAATAGAAATTAATGATAATATTAAATATAAAAACTAATTTTACATTATACATCAATAAAGAAACAAGAAGATGAATAATTAATAACAAATCAATTCTTTAATTTTTCAATAGTTTGGGATAAACTTCATGATTTAATTATAATTAGAGCTAGTCCACTGGATTTCAGCAACATTTCCATCATTTAACCCTGCAGTTAGTGATGTTCTTTCAGCCTTAATCATCATAAAAAAAATAGCAGCATCCTCGTTTGATTAGACCTACAATCTGTTGGTCACTTCCTCCACCTAATACCAGTGTTTTGAAAATTAGTTAGTCAAATCGGTAAAATTGAGAATCAGACCAGTGATTAGTTTGAATAGATTCAGCCTAATTTTTAATGTAATTTTTATATTTTTAAGTATTTTAAATATATTTACATATATTTTAAATATTTTTTATTTTTAATATTATTTTAATAATATTTTTGAATTTTATTTATTATTAAATTGATTAAACTAGACTGGTTAGATCAGTTGACCCGCGAACCGATCAGCTAACCGATTCATTAACTGGTCTGGTTCAAGTGGAATATTGACGATTCTTCAATTGGAAAGCCTGGGTTGGCTGGTATTGGTGATGTATTAAGGAATGAAGCAGGTACTTTTTTAATTATTTTTTTCATGTCCAAATTGGACCATCCAATTGGTACTATTAAAGATTCCAATGAAGCTAAGATTTCAGCAATCTATCAAGCATTTGAATTACCTTCCAGGAATGATTTTTCTTCTCACCATTTTTATGTGGAATCTGATTCCAAATTAGTAGTTGGTTGAGTAAATGGTGATATTAGTAGTTGGTTGAGTAAATGGTGATATTCAAAGTGAATCATGAAAATTATGAGTTATTCTATAAGATTAAGATATATAGAGATAAACTACTTTCATTTGTCATTATTCATGTCTCAAGGGAGGCAAACCATTCGGTCGATTCCTTTGCCAAATAAATGTTGTTAAGATTTAAGAATTTCAATGCCTTTTTGTGATTGATCTGTAATGTTTGATCATTTCATTCTGTAATTTCTATTAGCTTATATAATTGTGATTCAATTATAAGATTTCTTAGTCAATTTCTATATAAGATTTCTTAGCCAATCTTTGTATGACTTCTCAGCCATCTTTTTATATAATATTTGTGCTTTGATTTTGAAATATTTTTAATATAGTCTAACATACTTAATAATTTTAAAAAAAAAAAAGACTTTTAAGCATACAAGAGAACAATGAGCCTTATTTCAATTTTGTAAAAAAGTAACAATATAGTGATTAGTGCAATGATTAAGGAGACAAATACCTAAAACTAAAATACTAATGAAAAATTTATCTAAAGCATTTATAATTTAAAAAAAAAACTGATTTGGACGGGAGTTTGATAAATATACACTCAAAATCTGTTAATAATTGAATTGAGCAAAACACGTAAAACAAATCTTTTTACCTTAACAAACTCTCATCTCCATCTATGTGTAATGGATTTTCATCATCAACAATATATGCTCTTTATCATTTGTTGAATAAACTCCATAAAAAAGGGAATTGCAGATTTGCTACTTAAAAACTAAGAAAATTTTCTTATCTTAACTAGCTGGATTCATTAAATTAAAAAATAATATTTTTAAATCAATTTTCCACCATTGTCGATTCTTCTTCTCAAACATGATTTTTTAGCCATCTTTTTATATAATATTTGTGCTTTCATCTTGAAGTATTTTTAATATAAGCTAACATACTTAAAAACAAAAAAGACTTTTAAGCATATAAGAGAACAATGGACCTTATTTCAATTTTGAAAAATAGTAACAATATAGTGATTAGTGCAATGATTAAGGACACAAATGCCTAAAACTAAACTACTAATGAAAAATTTATCCAAAGTGTTGACAATTTAAAAAAAAAAAAAATGACTTGGACGAGATTTTGACAAATATACGCTCAAAATCTATTAATAATTGAATTGAGCAAAACACAAAAAACAAATCTTCTTACCTTAACAAACTCTCATCTTTATCAATGTGTAATGAATTTTCATCATCGACAATATATGTTCTTTATCCTTTGTTGAATCAACTCTATAAAAAAGGGAATTGCAGATTTATTACCCAAAAGCCAAGAGAATTGTCTTACTTGAACCAGCTTGATTCATCAAATTAAGAAAAAATATTTTCAAATTGATATTTCACCGTCATCGATTATTCTTCTCAAACATAATTTCTTTATCAAATTCATTTACGTTTCTTGATGAATCAAATCGTTTTCAAGTTTATTCACGTTTCTTAATGGACAAAATTAATAAAATAGATATTTTTCCTCGCACATAATTGCGTATTTGTAAATATGTTTTAGAGAGAAAAAGTTCTTCATTATATATGGTTGTCACTTTAAAAATAAGTTTAATATGATTTTGAATGCTTGTTTTATTGTTTAGAATAAAAAATCATAAGTTTTGATATATTATGAAAACAGTTAAAAATAAATATGTTTAAACTCAAAACTAGTAATAAAAAAGAGAAAATCGAGTTACTAGATGTTGAAAACGATATTTGCACTTAGCTATTCTTACACAGTAAATTGTTTACAAATGATTTATTTATTGTTTATTTTTTATTTATTACTAGTTTACGAATGATTTATTTTTTATTTACTTTCAAGATTATGTTTACATTTAGTTTTTTTACACAGTAAAATGTTTGCAAAATGATTTATTTTGATTTTTTACTGAATTACAAATAACATTTTACCGATTTAAAATTGTTCAAAATAGTTTGTAGGAAAATGTTTATTTTATATTTATTTTTTGTTGATGCAACCATTGATAAAAAAAAAAGAAAAAAAATTTGAAGACGATATTTGTGTTTAATTCTCATTACACAGTAAAATATTTATAAATGATTGATTACAAATTTGTTTTGATTTATTATTGGATTACAAATGATTTATTATTGATTTAAAATTGTTAAAAATTAAATACAGAAAACAGTTTGTAGTAAAATATTTATTTTTTATTTATTTTGTGTTGATGCAACCATCAATAAATAAAAAATAATTAAAAATTAGATATCATCTTTAACCTCTAACAAACATAATTTTCTCTCTCTTTATGATTGATTTTTAGCTTAAAATATTTATTTGTTAACCATTTTTCATCTAAAATGTATAAAAACTCATAATTTTTTTATTATATGCAACAAAAATAATGAAAACAACTATTAAATCTTAGAAAATAAAAATAAAATCTTTCATGCATCTCGTTTTTATCTTCTTTTTTTTTATTTTTTTGGAGAGAAAAAGTGAGTGAAAGAAATAAAAATAAAGAAAAGAAGTGAAAATATATTTAATCGTGACAATATAGATAAACATAAACAGAAATGCACCGAGAATTTAGGTATCGTGATAATAGGAGAATAAAAAATAGTGAAACAAAGAATGCAATTTAACAAAATCAAGCTGTGCAACATATAAAAACGTAAAAAAAAAAAAAAAAAAGAATAAAAAATGACATAAAAAAATAAGTTTCAATATACCATAATGTCTTTTTATAAAATATGAGCTATAAATATTTTTAGTAAATAAAAAAGGATACATGGTGGCAATTTCTTTTTTATCTATTATAGTCGTTCTAATCGTGAGGCCGATAATGATAATTGGATGAAACCCAGCCCACAACTCTCTTGTCAAATGGCCAGTTCAAGTTGCGCACTTAATCTTGTAGGCTCTCATTCAAGATTTGAAGTTAACCAAAACCCAATAAGAAAAGCCTAAGAAGAAAGTTAGCTCTTTTCCCCACTGCATGTGGTGGCATAAGCCAGCCCAAGTTATTTCCAATGTATTGGAAAAAAGAAAGCTGTCTGCCAATTAAAGGTAGTCTGGTTGGTCTTACTACTATTCTTTAAAGTAGGGAGTTTGATTTTACTAATCTCCAAAATGCGTGGATTCAAGCCATTAAAGCTTTTATGAACCAGCAAAGTAAAAAGCCTAAAGCAGGATAGAGAGGCGGACATATAAGTCTACTACTTCAGTTTACAGAAATTAATTTGTGTTACCATCCAATAGCCACAATTTAAAATGGAATAAGAGACTTTAATTTCATTCATTTACTTACTTATCTATACTTCAGTATGGACAATTCTACTATCACGAAACATTAGCTGAAAGTAATACAAATTAATTAAGTTAGAGGAGGTGGGGGAGAGGGGATCAGTACTATCCCACTGCCTCCTTTCTAAGTCCAACCCTGGGGCCATCTATTCAGTACTCGATTACGGACGTAATGATAATAGGACATGTGCTTCATTAATCATTAATCTATACTCATGCATATTGTCACATAAATATATAGTACACTTGTAAGTTAATTAACTGCCTTATTAACCATGTACTGCAACAACCCATTCTAAGATGAATACAACGCATATATATAGCAGCTAGCTTTATAGTCTTAGTCTTTGAGTCGTTTGGGGTTGAAAATGGCAGAAAACCCAGTTAAGTTTCTCTTTGATCTGCTCATATAGAGCTCGTAACAATATATTTTTGAAAGCAATTGCGATGCACAAGGGAACAAGCGGAAGCTAGCAAGGATGGTGATGTGCGCCGACTGGGGGCTTTATGCCATTGCCATCCTTTCTCTCTTCACTTTCACTAAAATAACAATTTGCTACCTTCTCCTCTATTCTTAATGTCTCTACTCTTTTTCTCTCTTGTTTCACCATCCTCATGTGGGGACCCTTCAGGTTTTCATTGAGGTACTATACTAAGAAATCGAAATAAGGCAATATATATATATATATATATATATATATATGCTCTAAAATTCCAATAGTAAATGTTTCATGAGATTTTTTTTTTAATATCCCTCACATTTGAATTGTGAGGAGAGATATCCCATTGTGATGTTTGTTGGATAGAAAATTAAGAATTTAATTCCTTTACTAAAAACTGTATATATAAAAAATGGTTCAATTATTGTAACAAAAATTGATTCATATTCCTTGAAAGTGTAAGAGTAGAGTCTCGGATTTGAATCTCTAGTGTAGAAATAGAATTTCAAATCTGAATCTCTGTTTATCAATCAGATGGAAGTTGCATATTTGTGGTAAGATTATAATGAGAGGGCCACATATTATGTAATTCAGAAGACTCATTAGAAATCTACTGTTAAGAAATTTTTTAAAAAAACCATTATATAAATTTCGATTTAATGATATAAGAGTCTTATCTAATATGGTGATATTACCTATTTAAATATCATTCTGAACCAAACTAATTAATGAAAAAACTGATTCAATTAAAATTTGTAGGTATGCATCACTCATTAGGTCTCCGCTTATTTAATCCCATCAGCCGCAACTTACTTGAACATAAAAAACGCAGTTCTCAAAATGAAGGCAGAAGGTAGTTCATTATTCTAAGATTTCAATAATTTATTCTCGATCGAAAAATTTCAGCCAAGTGCGTTTTTTTTTGTTTTTCCTTTCGTTTTCTCTTGTTTTATTATTACTTTTTTTTCTGGCTTAGGCAAAGACAGAATCTTAAAAAAGACCATTGTGTTGTATATGGGTAATGTAACGATAAGAACATGACGTACTTGGGGGGCCTGACCTATTGAGGATTATACTGAATCACATTTCAGTGTCTGACTTGACTGAGGTAAAGACTGTACATTGATTGTACATGTAAACTATATAGTTGAATGAATCTGAAAATATGTGTGTTTTCCTTCTATTTTCTTTATTTTTTGAAAGTTGTTTTTCTTTTTTATATCCCTGACTTTGGTTACTGGAATTTAACTTGAAAATCACCTTTCTAGGAAAATAAAATTTTGAGTAAGTAATTCAAGAAATGTAAAATTTTTATATTTGGTCGAACATAAAATTTTTTGAGAAATTTAAATTAATATTTTTAATTTATACATAAAATAATTCAAAAAAATTAATCTAAATTACTATCACAACCTTAATGTAATTTCATTTATTTATTTAATTAATTAATACAAAAAATCTTATACAATAAAATTTATCATAGCGATCAATTTATGAAATGTAATTACAATATATAATAAATATACTATTGTTAAATAACATAACTTATAATTAAAATTAATACAAATAATAATAATAATAATAATAATAAATAATATAATAATAATATTATTATTATTATAAAATATTATAATATAATAATATATTATAATATAATTAATAAATATTATTTAATAATACTAAATAATTATTCTCGTATCTTAAAAAACTACATAATAATTATAGCATATTAATAATTCAAATATATAGTATATAATGATAAAAATTTTAAAAAAATCTAAAAATTATTTAATTTATTAATAAGAGACTATAATTTTTCATAGTTTAATAATTATTTTAATTAAAATTGAATGATAATCTATATTTTTTATTTTAATTAGAATTGTCTTACACAAATATATAAGTTTTAGTTTAGTAAGTTAAAAAATTATAAGGTTATATATGTTTATATATTATATTAATTAAGGAAATATTTGTTAATATACAATTATATAATTTTTAACAGTCATGAGAAAGTAACTTTTCCACCTCTTGAAATGAAAAAGTATTTTTTTCATGTAAATGAGAAAATAAGGGTGAAACTCAAGGTAGCTTTCTCAAGGGTGCAACTTTTCCGAAACAAACCAAACACCAAAATTCAACATTCTAAAAGTATTTTCCATTGAGATTCTGCCAACTCACATTTGATTTATATTTTGGCTCCAACTAAAATTTAAATTTCAATATTTTATAATATTAAAGATGAATTCAGTATTATTAAATTCAAAATTCATTGTATGTATACTTCTTTCCTTTTATTTCATATATATATATATATATATATAATTTTACATAGATTTTGATAACTTAATCCATCTTTGAAACGTCCTGATGTATTTATGTACTCATTAATTACTGAGTTGCTAATCTAATATTTTTTTTGTTTTTGCTATTGCCATAAATATTAATAATATTTTTATCACAATCTTAAATTATTTAATTAGACCCTCTAATGAGCTTGAGTAATTGATGAATGGCTATATAAAAAAGTAAAAACTTTGAGATTTTTCAATTTAGTCCTAATTTAATCTTTAATTATATTATATGCTATTTAGAAATTTTTTCTTTTTTAATATTGAGGAAGGAAATTATATTTGTGAAATTTAACCCCTATATGCTATCCAAAAGTTGTTTTCTCTTATATGGTGCTCAATCTTTCAAATATAATCTAACTAACTAATCTATTACTAAATATGGTACACAAAATATTTATTACTTTCCAACAAAACAATTAGTAACTACAGAACATTATTAGCATCTTCATCCCATGTCACTTTTTCAAACAATTAATATGACAATAATTCTTGCATATGTGCAATTGATTGTTATTTTTTAAATGGCAATAAGATAGGGCCATAGGGCATAGCAAACGTATAACATTAACGTAGGGATATTTACTATTAATAAGTATTAACTCATGTGAGCTAATCTTTTGTAGTCTTGAACTAAAATTTGTCTAAGTGTCTAATCCAATATTGATCTACTTAAACATTTTTTATATCATAATTTTTAAAGAGATTAATAAATTTTTACTTCAATGATACTAAAATACTTTTAAAATTAAAAGTTACAAGTTTGAACTCAATTCAAATCCACTTAACCAAAAAGAAATATATAAATGGGATCGATGCTTAAACTTAATCAACTTTTTTCACAATGATATTCATTAATTCCCCAATATAATGTTGAGACAATTGTGACTATGAGGGGGATCAGAGGGGGAGATGACCAGAGATATAATTTTGGGATTGTTCTTGTGACTAAAAAAGGGTAAAACAGAAGGGAGGGGAGGTGGTGCAGTAGCTTGATAGGAGAGTGCCATAAATATGAAGAAGAGAACAGGGATACCCATAACACATGAGGCAATAATATGACAAAGTAGTAAATGTTGTAGATGGAACGGACAAGGCAGGATATGTTGTTGGGGATTAGTGGTTTGTAAGTATATGCAAGTGTCTGGCCTTGACTAAGTACCATATTAGGAAAGGGTTTCGGTCTTGCAGTTGTCTGAAATGCTTTGAAATGACCAAAACATCACATTCTGTTTAAGGAAAACCCATCATACCATTTGACAACCAGACATTGTCGGGAACATGCAAACCGTCAGATTTTGGGGAAAAGCATCCAAAGATTGTAACTCTGACCCCAATTAACAAACAAAAACTCACCTATCCATCATCTCCCTATATATCGTTTCATTTCACCTCAGGGCTATGTAGTTGGGTACTAGTATAGTATCAGCATATGTAGCTTGTATTGTAATTGAATTTGAATCCCCACACACATGGATAAAACAGATTGCTTTACACATAAATATATATATTTGCTCTCTCGTTCCTTTATATTTGTCAATTGTTTCTCTCATGCAACATTTCATTTTCAATTTTTGTATTAACTCTCAATGCACTTCTATAATTATGCAACTTCAGATCTATGAAATCTATCTTTTTCTGTCTTCTCTTTTGCCTTATTTTTGTGATATGGTATATAATCATTATATTCACTTCTCATGTGGTTTTCGTTTTTATTTGCTTTTCTTTTTTCTTTCTCACTACATAAACAGTTTTTTTTAAAAAATAATTTAACTCTGATTGAATTTCAAGTCTGTAACTTTATAATTTTAAAGATGATTTTAGTATCACTTAATTAAATTACATAAATATTTCATATTAAAAGATTTAATAAGTGGAAAAAAAAAATAATGATTAGTAGTTATACTTTATCTTTTCCATCATAAAATAGATGTTTGATCATTTAACTACTAGTTTAATTGTATGTGAACATCACTTTCATTTAGAACAATAAATGGATCAAGTCAGATGAATTTGAATTTAATTATTTTAAATTTTAAATGGATTGGATCAAAATACAAAAAGTATTTGCGAATAACTTATAGTCTTATTTTTAAAAATATATATATATTTGCGTAAAAACAAATATTATTTTTTTAAATTTTTTTTATTAATTTGAATCAAATCAAAATTCATATCACTTAGAGCCAATTCAAATCTTTTCAAGTGCTACTCGAGTGGATTGTTAAGTTGAATTATGATTAAGTCGAGTTTAACAGTAAAATTTTGAGTTAGTTAAATTTGAATTACTTTTCTTAAAGAAATTTAAATTGAATTTTTGAATCCATCAAAATTTGCTACTTGTATCTTAAATGCTAATGTTGGCTACCCCAAACTTGATCAATCCGTGAATTTTATTACGTTTAATTGACTAGCTCACAAGCCAGATAAGAAAAAAGAGAAATGGGGAAAAAAAAGAAGCTGGTTTTATGCTCATAAATAGGATATGTGTGTAAAAAATTGGATAAGAGTAACGAAATGGGTAGTGGGCCAGTTTTAATCAGTTCTGCTTAAATTCACACATCCGCTGTAACAAAAAATAAATAAATGAAAATTCACATTTGTTGTGTGTGTGTGTGTGTATATGAGAAAAATAAAAAAAGAAGGCATCATCGTCTTCTACAAGTTCACTTATGAAGAAGTATTGGAACTTGGTTCCAATAATGATATGCCATCATGATTGAAATAATTCATATATAACAATAGCTAAATGTGTGGAAAAAGACTCCTCAAAAAGTTATAGGGCTGTCAATTTCCCTCGTCTTGTATGTAACTGTGGGTTTTCAATGGTTAGAAAAAAAAAAAATTGGTGCTTTCTTGAATCTTGATTCTTGGACGTAACCTAATCAGTTCAATCTTTTCCCACATATTCTACACATACGGTTTCAAATCATTTCTTATATGTATATCATTCGTCAAGGTTGCTTGAATTGCTTATTCTATAACTAAAATGAAAAATAATAAAATTGACGCATCTTTTTTTCTTTTGCTCATTTGATTCCAATTGAAATTGAACTCATAATCTCATAATACTAAAAATGATTTCACTATCAATAAAAAAAAAATCTGTTATATATAGTTAATAATTATTACAGATTGGATATAGAAAATGGAATATCAAATGAAATGTTTGATTCTGTTTTTTTATATTATTTTTTCTTGATATGGTTAAAAAATGTTCAAATCAATTTACATTTTAATAGAGACTAATTCACTTTTAGGATGATCTTAACTCTTGAAAGTACATATCCGATCAGATCGACTGTATTTAAAGGAATTAATTTCTTTATATTATTTTTCACAAAACTATAAATATTTCTAGCATGCAACATTAAGTGGTAAGAAAGGCAAGCCTACCATCTTGAATATATATCTTTGATCAGTAATATTAAAATCGATTCTAAAATGGGATTTTATCTTCAATTAAAACTAAATTAAAAAAAAAAAAAGAATTCGTGATCCAAGATTAAAATTAAAATTTTGATTGATGAACTGATGGAAAAACCGGATAAACTAAATTTTTTAACTCCCATAAACTTGCTCATTATAATTAATAGTTTATTGATCAAACCACATCAAATAGTGGTGATAGACGGTTTGAATTAGATGAATTTAGTTTGGAGCAATTCTAAATCGAATTTTTTTTAGTTACATCTTTTTTTGGATTGGTTTAGGTTAAATCATTTTGAACTGCGGGACAAGTCAAGTCAAGGTGTAAAAGAAATTAGAATAGTTTCAAGTCTTTTTGAATTTCAAATCGAATCACTTATCATTTTTATTTTAAAATAAAAAGTATGTTTTAAAATTTTAAATAGAATTTTAATAATTCAAATCATATTATTTGTGTCAACCCATGCATCGGATCAAAATGAGATTGATTCACGGATCAAATTGGTTTAACCTGAAAATTTTCAAACCATTTTAATTTTTTTTTTCCAATCATTCAAATCAATTTTTGTTAAACAGATTCAGGTCACTGCTCCTCTCTAACATCAAATCATGCAAGCCTAGGAGCCAGAAGAAAATAATATTTGTCAGGAATGAGTTTTAAACTAATTTTCATTATAGTATAAAGTCATGCTCAATCATGCAATCTCACTTGCATTATTATAGAATATCTAATTGTTCAAAATGTTGGTAACTAGCCAACAAGTTGCTTTACATTCATCTCTCTCTTACGGTTAGGCTGCTTGCTATAGCCTCCTCTGCTAGCTAGGCCTAGAACACGATGACCTCTCATTGTGCAAGTATTTTATTTTCGTGTCCATCTACCTATTACGTTTTGCACTAAACAAAACCATCGATACCTCTTTTTATCAGAATTAACAGCAGTTTTATATTTTTTCCATTTTTTATTAGGCCATGTAGTGTTTATGTTGTTAAGTTACAGTTAAACTACTCAGAGCTTAACCACATCAATTGATTATATATAATATACTAGGCAAAAGAGACTAGAGAACAGAAAATTACATGCCAAATATATTCCAAAACTGGAAATAGGAGATTCGAGCGTGGAATATTTTTGTTTCTTAATGTAAAAAGAACCTACTAGACATCCATACTAATTGAATATTTATAAATGCAGATTAAAATGATCACCAACTAGTGCAACAAGTAAAAAATATGTAGGTTCCAACTTCGGGAATTAATACGACGTACGTACGTAGGTGTTACCTCTTGTGCCATTGATAAAGCTGATGAAAATTAAACTTGATCTAACTAGAGTTTCCTAATCGAAGTTCCAAGTCCAAATCCTCTTTGGAGTCTCTAACAAGACCAATTTCCAAATCTAACCTCACAATCTCAGATTTCTTAAAGAACTTGCACCCATCTTCCTTTACGAAACCATCAAGTTTTTGGCCACCAAAGAAAGATTTTCCCGTGAAATCTGACTTCTTGGGGCTTAAAGTGGCATGGAATTGGTTACCGTCAAAAACCCATTTCTTGATTTGGTTAGAAGCAAAAGATGGTGAAGATAATGCAGAAAGAGTAGTAGTAGAGAAAGGAGGAGTACTTGTAGTCGAAGAAGGCAACGTGCAAGTGAATGGAGATAAGGTAGGGTTAGGGTTAGAGTTAGGTTTAACGTTGAGGTTGAGAATAGGAGGATACTGACCATCCCGTGGAGATGACTGTCTCAACCTGGCTCTGTCTCTCCTATGAACATTCATGTGACCACCAAGAGCTTGAGCAGATCTGAATTCCCTTTTGCAGAAGCTACAAGTGTAAGATCTTGGAGGCCATGAAAACCCACCAAGATAATCTTCTCCACTGCAGTTCTGGTTGTTATAATTCCATGAATACTTAAGCTTGCTGTTATTATTGTTCTGCAAGTTGACGTTGCTGCTGTTATTATTGCCAGCTTTACTGGTAATACTATGGTCTTTCGGGCTGTTACTCAAACTCTTCCTTTCCATGGATTCTTAGCTAGCTAGCAAGATGAAAAAGACACACTAACAACAACAGTCTAGCTTAAATAACTTCAATTTAGAAAAGAAAGCAGAAAAAAGTAAGGAAATGAAGGAATGGAAAGAAACAGAGAGAGAGAGATGAAAGAATGAGATAATCAGAACTGACCAGAGATATGTGCGGTGATGATGAAATAGGAGTTGGGTTTTGGGTCTTAAAGAGAGAGAGAGAAGGTAGTAATAATGCAGGTAACACAACAAGTCCATCAAATTCTGAAACAGAAGCTAAAAATCCCATTGGAGGCTACCCCATATGTTTTAGTCACTACTTGCTATAAGTAGAACCTCGGCTTGCCAGCCATCCCTTTTTTCCACATCTAGCACAGCTCTAGTTCATGTATTTTCACTTCCTCCTTAAATTGTTTCCAAGTACTACGATCAACCATTCTCAATGGATGAGTATATGACTTGGCTAGTCATAATTGGTTAAAATTTTATGACTTTATTTTCGATCTATCTGGTCTTGCCATTATTAAATCATCCGCCCATGAGGTTATATGACACAAGGAAAAGCTATCATTAACTGAATTTGTTTATGTTTTTTTTTTTTTGAAAAGGAATTTGTTTATGTTTTAAAGGGCTAGTATTTAAAAATAAAAATATTTTCGAATGCATAAAATTGATATGAAAGTATAATTGTTTTTAGTTCATTTAGGGAGTAATTTAATTTCGATTAATATATAAATTGATCTAGAAATTCTTTTATTGTAATTTTAAAAATAATAATAAATAAAGATGATCATTTTAAACCTTAATTGAACTTATCTCAAAACATTATATAATTACATTCAATTTAAAAGAAAATCTAAAATGATTCAAAATTTTTCAGATCAATTCGATTTGATCTTAACGTAACCTACAAATTAATTAGAATTGATCTTATCTAAAATAATTTGAATTTAATTTGATTTAAATTATTCAAAATATTTAAAATTATTTCTTAGCCTGATTTAAAATAAAAAAAATGATATAAATTTTATGCACACTTTGAGTCAATCATTTAGTTAAATTTAAAATTTAAACTAACTTAACTTAAACCTACTTAAAAAAACGTAAATTGAAATTATTTCGATCTGATTTTGTCCGACAAGACATTTCGCCGAGGTGTGTCCCAAAACAAGTTTTCTCTATTAATTTTAAAATTTTTTGACATGAAAGCGTAATATTTATTTACTTTTAAAATTTGTTTAACATAAACTTTTCTTTTTTATTCAATTAATTACTTGACATATAAATTATCAAAATTATTGTGTTAAGCTATTTAATTAAAATAATTATATATAAATAAATACTAAAAATTACAAAATAAATAACTATAAAATTAAAATTAAAAATATATTTTATAAATTTTATTTATTTAGATCAAATATTTTAATTTTATTAATATTTATAAATATATTTTGAATAATATATTAAATTATAGCTTGTATTGAATATTTTTAATAATAATCGCTCTCTTCAGCAGGACTAGTTGACAAAAAGTTCTTGAACTAGAGTAATGAATGCCTAGACCAGTGTATGGCTCGTTCTGGTTCGCTATTCACGACAGATTGAATGAATCTCATATCTGAGCCAATTAATCATAGCTTATATGTGCATGAATAATAAATTCCATCCTTTTGTTTAAATAAGACCTTCTTTAATTTCTCTTTATCAATTACCCAGCTTCCTCCATTTTAATACAATTCCACTCAGAGAATAGAATAGATTTACAGCCTTTTTTTTTTTGGTAATTTTCTCTAATAATATAATCCGATGGTTAAAGCTCTTGCCCCAAGCATGTCTTTTTCTCAACTATTTAATCCTAGAAGATGGACCTGAGTTTGAAGCTCTTGTGAAATTTTCAAGTGTGTCGAATGGAACTAATCTAATATATGATACTAATTAATACTGAAGCATTACGATGGTGGTTAATTACAGCAGATTGGCCTAATTTATCATTATAATAATTAAGTATTGGCATTAAATTCAGGTGGTAAGGGAGCCCTGGTAATGGTATCATGGCTTGGGCCATTGTGGAGCAAATGCAAAGGCCAAGTACTCATTCCAAAGAGACAATGAAAAGTAAGAGGAAAGACACAAACAATGAAGCATATGATCTATTGCTTACTCAACGTCATTAACATTCCAGATGTTTTCCCTAATTAAGTTGAAACAGCCCACAAGTGGCAACCTTGTAGAGCCACACCGTACACAACTTCACCATACCCAGATCATGAATATATTTCGTGGTCCCTCCGTTTTTACTATCAAACCATGATTCAAATAGTAGTATAGAATTAGTAGGAATTTTGGATAATTTTTAATCAAATGTCTATTTATTTTTTAAGTGTCAAAAATTATTTCATGGAAGTTATTATGCCACTTTGAATTCTAGACCAGTGAGATAAGCACTATTAGTTTATATATTATCATTATTAATATTACTATTATTATCATGGATATTTATTGTCATATATTGCATAGAGTAACAGTCAACACTACTCCGGCTTGTACTTGATTTTTTTTTGTTTAAATATAATTATAACATTTGAATTAAATCAGTACAAAAATAAATTAATTAATATATAAAATTAATGATGAGTGTTGACATCATATATATATATATATATATATATATATATATATA
>CATIWR010695780.1:0-20871 GCA_949677035.1 Omphalea diandra | reverse complement strand
ATTGTTTTTTTATTTTTGTCTTTATATACACTCTATTTTTTTATTTTTATAGGGTTTATATAAAAAAATATATATATATATATATATATATATATATATATATATATATATATATATATATATATATATATATATATATATATAAGGCAAAGTAAAAATAAACTAAAATAAGATGCGGCAAACTCTTATTATTTAACAAGTTTTGCATTTCATCTTTTAAGTTTTAGTGTTGAGCGACTAAATTTATCTTCATTGTATCTATCACATTTAATATACATTTAACCGTTACTACTATAATCAATTAAACATCAAATCACATATATATAATTACAAATCATAAGTATAGCAATTTAACTCCATTATTATTATAAAAGCTAAAAAAAAAACGCAATTTAATTTTTTTGAAAAATAATTAATACTTTTATTTACCTTCTACTCTTATCTTTATATAACTTTAAATGCAACATAAGAAATCATAAAATAAAATTCATAATTTAATTAATAAGTTCCATATACACAACATAAAAAGCGATTAATTAAATAAAATCCATAAATTAATTCATAAGTTTCATAATAATAAAACTAATGCAAGCCCAACTTAATCATCAAGCAACAATCTTTCTTTAATTTCTCTACAAGATTTAAAATCACACATCTGTGAAAAAATGAGAATGAGAAAGAAAAGTACCAAATGGAAGATACTAAACTTCACCGGTGGAGAACAAAGTTTCTAAAGATATTTCCCAATCATGGAACCACTCCATTTTTACCACCAGCCAATACGGACGTATGGGATGTGCTGTACTCTCCAATAGTCAATTGCATTCTCACCATCAACGGTATTAATTAAATCACGAGAAAAAGGACTGAGTTGAAGGAGTTAGAGTTCCTTGATGTCTAACAAATCCACTTTTAAGGCAGGGCCACCCTCAGAGAGGAACTGAATTAGCTGCCTTTTGGGTTCCTTGATGCCCACCAAATCAGCTTCTTCTTGTAGCAGAGCATTTCCTCGATGGTCATCCCACATGTTGGTTGTGGCAGTGTTAGTGGTGGAGGAACTTGAACCTTGCTCTGGGACTGATGTTCAATGCCAAATGGCACTCTCTGCAACTTGTCACATTGCCATATACAGAGGTCTTCAAGATTAGAAATTGCACCCTTTACCACTTTCATTGTGGTCAGACCTTTCAATCGCCGAACCTTTAAATTCTGAAGCTTTTGAAATCCTCCATCCTTAAGGCACAGCTTCTCTCCATCAAAAGCTCCATCAAGAACGAGGTGCACTGAATTTAAAGGTTCAATTGGTTCCAACCATCCTTAAAGCACAACTTCTCTCCATCAACAAGGTGAACAAGATGCCCGTCTATTTATTTATTTTTTGAGAAATGAGAAAATCCAAAAACCCTGAGATTGAAAAAATTCAATCAACATTTATAAGATTAAATTACAAAAAATTGTGTTCTGACATGTAAAAAAGTAATTGAATTACTAAAATGTCGAAAAAATTCTATAAAACAAAAGAAAAATTATTAAGCAAAAAACATAGAAATCTACGTTAAAAATGTAAAAAAAAAAAAAAGAAAAATATCAAAAATATGAAAATTTAAGTTTTAACGGTATCTATATTGATATTTTAGATTGTAGATTCAAGATTTATTTTCTTTTTTTATATTTTTTTTCAGTATATTAAAAAGTAATTTCTTTCATATTTCAATGAATTTTTTTTTCTCCCAATAGCCTTTTAGATAAAAGAAAATCTAAATTCATGCAAAAAGCGAATTAGTTCATTAATTTAAAACATTAAAAATTTGTTTTAAACAAAAAATATTAATGGAAAATAAATAATTAAATATTTTATTTCATTATCAAAGTTTTTGTATTTGACGTTTGGATAAAAAAAAACTATCTAAACATTAAAAGCAATAAAAAAAAATATTACTTGTATGGACGAATTTATCAATTATTGAGAAATATTTAATATGGAGTGTGAATCGTAATGGATGAAATGCAAATACTCTACAACATGACTTTGAGGGTGCTATTATCACATAAATATCATAGTAAAGTAACAAGAAATCTCAAGCGACAAAAACCACAATATACATCAACCAGCATTCATATCAACAATACAAATATATTTCAACAAGTTAATTGCAAATATATTCCAAGAAGTTAATTAGAACTTCTTTTAACTGGGGTTGTCCAGGTGATATTATTTAGACTATGCCTGTTGTACATGTATTACAAATTAATAAGTAATAATACAAACTTTAATATTACAATTTTGTATATAATTATGAAAAGACAATTCTGAATTTCAAATTTGAATAGTTTGATGTTTCTCTCGGTTTCTTCGTCAACTTCTTTTCAACTATATATATAGTAAATTAAGTTGAATAGCCAAATAAATTAGTATGCAAATTCTTAAAATAACATAAACAACATTTAAATTAATGATTAGTGTCTTAATTCCACATCAAAATCCACACACACACACTCACTGTCTAATTATTTGATGAACGTACCTCAACATCTCGATTGTTGATTTTCTTTAGTTTCGCCTCTGAGTTGAACAAATGGAATGTGGTCTACTTTCCATTGGTCCTCACCTCCTCCTTCATTTTCATTTTTCTGAATGCTGATTACTAAATCATCTGTGACAGCGTAGAAATCAAGAAATTGGAGTTTGGCAAGATGTTCAATACCAAATGGTACTTTCTCCAACAATTTACGCTCTCTAATTTGCATCTCTTCCACATTTGGCATTGCACCCTTCTCTATATCCACCCTCCTTTGATTTGGCGATCCTCTAATTTCTAAAGTTGTTAGCTTCTGAAACCCTGGAGACTTGAAGCATAAATACTGCCCCAAAAAAGAATTATAAAATCTAAGGTACGTCATGTTGGAGAAAGCTTGCATTGTTAGATCATGTAATTCTATTAATTCACTACCAAAATAGATGCAATTTGGTCAAGTTTTTAAGACCATAAGATACCCAGCTTGGCAACTTTGTCAAACGACCCCTCAAATATAACCGTTGAAGAAATTGAGGAAGTGAAGATACATGTTCCAAATTAAGGGTCATTTTATCACCTATTGTTTGTATATATAAACTTTGAAGATTTGTAAGGCTGTTGATTGTGGAGCACAGATTGTTCCCATCTTCGGATCTCATATTACTGATACGTAATCTCCTCAATTGGTGCAACCTGCCTATTTCTTGAATTTTACCATCTGGTGCACCCTTTTCCTTCAACTCTAATTGGCCAAGGGTTTGAAGAGATGCAAATTCCCTATTCTAATTATTGGTTTAAAACCACTGACTAGAAAATGATGCAATCGCCCAAGGTTCACAATTGTATCAGGCAAGCGGTCCACACATGTACCTTTGAGGTCTAAGGTCTCCAAGTTTTGAAGCTTTCCAATTGAACTTGGAACAACACTCACATTAGTATGTCTAAAACTTAGAAACCTTAAATGGTATAGTTTCACAACTTCATTTGGATTCTTTAGGTTCCGCATTCCTCTTAAGTCCAACACCGTGAGCAGCCTGAGATCATCGCGAAACAAGGTATTGGTTGGAAAATCTTCAACATCAAACACAAGCAAAGATCTAAGTTTTGAGAGGTAGCGTTTAGCTTGATCTACACCTACATGTGCAACATCTTCCCAGTCATTAGAATTATGAATGGACAATCGTCGAGCTGCTTTTTCATTAAGCCACACCTTAGTACCTCGTTGATCACCAGACATGATCGCCAAAAACTCTTGAAGCTTGGCCTTTGAAAGAATGACGTCTCGCAGAATGTCATGGACACGACATGCACGGATTCTGCTACTTTTATCTACCTGAGCCACTTGAATTAAGCTTCGATTAAGAAGCTCATTAAGGTAACCTTGAACAATTTCATCCAGTGTCCTACTTCCTTCCATTTCTTGCACAAATCTTTCAGCAATCCATAATCGGATCAATTGATTGCACTCAATCTCATAGTCTTCTGGGAATACACACAAATGCAACATACAAGCTTTCAAATGGAAAGGAAAATCATATTAACTGAGTGATAATATTTTATCCACAGTTTGAAGCCTCCCACCACATAATTCACTAGCAAGACTACGCTTCATGATGGCCCATTCGATCGTATTCTTGTCCCTTGTGGCGAACAAACCGCTAATGGCCACAATTGCAAGAGGCAGTCCTTGGCACCTTTCTAGTATCTCCTGAGCAACAGTTTCCAACTCTGGAGGGCATTGCTGCCCCTTAAATATTCTCGTACAAAACGGAGTCCATGACTCTTCCTTGGACAAAGGCATCAATGGATAGACTTGACCTTCCAAATTTATGCAGGAAGCTTGAGCCACTTGTTCAGAACGAGTTGTAAACATGACTCGACTGCCTAGGTTGTCTGGAGGGAAAGCAAGCCCTAGAGATATATGTCATATATTAAAAAAAAAGAAGATATTTGCTCTCTTGAAGTAACTTTTTTATTTCATTTTTTAGATCAGCACTAGACATTTTTTCCATTCCTTCAGGTGTTGGCTGCTGGCTTTGCTTGAAAAGTGTTTAAATGATACCTTTCAAGAGTTCATTGATATTGACCGACTGTGAAACAGTTATCCATGCATGATTCTGGAAATTGTTCTTAACATTGTCATACACTTTCTTTACCAGGGTGGATTTCCCGAGCCCTCCCATTCCTACCACTGAAATGACTTTTAAGGTAGGCCCGCCCTCAATGAGGAACTGAATTAGCTGTCTTTTAGGTTCCTTGATGCCCACGAAATCAGCTTCTTCTTGTAGCAAGGCATTTCCTCGATGGTCATCCCACATCTTTGTTGTGGCAGTGGCAGCAGTTAAGGAACTTGAACCTTATTCTAGGACATTCAGTTTGTATCTCTCACGTCCTCATTCTCAATTCTTGGCTTGATGCCTTGTATTTCATGACCAAGTTGGTAGCGATACTTGACATTCTTGATAACTTGAATGATCTTTCTGGCGAAACCGACTGGCTTAACATCCCTTCGACCATTTGCAAGGCGAAAAATGAATTCGTCAATAGCATCTTTGATGTCAAAAGCAATTTCCCTTACCTGCTTAATCCACACACCAACTTGAGGATCTGATTCTTCCATTGATTATGCTATCATCAAGAAGGCTCTCATATGCTTTAATTCACTTTTGATGTACTCAACTTCTCCTCGAACTCCTATCAATAAATTTTCTCTTCCTCGAGAAAGAGTTCGATTTTGCCAAGCAAAAACGATGTCGCGCTCTCCGCCATATAGTCTCTTTGACAGCTGTTCGAAACTTGAAGAACAAATGAAACTGGAAAATGTTAGCTAATTAATTACTAATTTGCAAATGTTAGCTAGGGAATGTTAATGTTCGAGATTGAATGCAAATTATGTATGTTATAATCCATAATAAAAATCAAATTTCTATTCCATCTACAAGATCAGTACAATTTGCAGCACAAGAATTAATGTTGAAAAATAAAATGTGAACTAATATATAAGCATAAATTATTTAAGCTAAACAAAATAAGAAATTTCTAATAAAATATATCGAAGAAGTTATTTTAATTGAAACAAGTGAGATTTGAACAAAATAAAATGAAAAATCAAAATAAAATTTTTATTTTAGAATAAATATTTTCACTAATTTCATCCAATGTGATAAATTAGATAATTTCAATTTTCAATTTTCATATTATGACTTATAAGATAAATAAAGGTGAGAAAAAGAATTTGAATAGTCAATGGTGGAATGTGAGAATAATTGACTTTTACTAAGTCTTAATAAAATTTAAAAAGGTCTATAAAAATTTTTAAGAATTAAGTTATTGAACTCGATAAGAATTTTTTTTGAACCTATTAATAATTATTTTGAAATTTGACTTTATATAATTAAATTTTGACCCCACTAATCAATTATATTTTAAGACTTAACTGGCTAAATATTTACTATTGACTTTATAACAATCACTCATATATTTTAACTTGATAAAGTTTAGCCTTTGAAAAGATAAATTTATAACTAATAGGTATTTTTCTTATTGTTGTGAATAACTATATCAATTAGTTTATATATTTATTTGATAGTTAATTTATTTTTAATTAATTATACATACTTCAATAAATATAGAAATATGTGAATATGAGCTTTTTCAATCAATTAAACTTAATTAAAATACTCATGTTTTAAAAAATTATAAATAATTTTACTATCAAAAGAAATCATCATTTTAACTATTATTTGAGTGAGAAATTAGAGATTAATAAAGTATTCACCATTGAATTTTATAAAGAAATAATTGAAATAAATTTTTGTTGTGATCAACTTGCGAAATTTTCTTGCATACCCTTAGTTAAAAAAATCAATATATACACATAGATCTTAGATCTTGATTATCAAATTAAAAAATAAAAATTTCATAACGCTATTTTAATAATAAAGATCTATGTATATGTATTTGACCCCACTAAATAAAATCTTAGCGACCCATGAATTATTACATTCATATATTTAGATGCCTATGATTTGCATTTCATTGTATTCTTAGCTTGATTTGTTTAATAAATTAATTAGTTTATCTTTGTTTATTCTTGATATAGACTTTATTAATTGAAAGATATAGTAATAGAGTGTATATATATATATATATATAGTCACCATTTTGTGGCACAAAAATTAGCTATGCTTATTTTCCTATAAGAAAACAAATTCAGATTACTTGTATCACATCACCAAAACCTTAAAGAGAATTAGTTTAACCTGCGATAGAAACTCTGAATATACAGAATACGGGCAGTATACAAATCTGTTACCCAATAAATTTAAGACAAGACTTCACCCAAACTTTAACACAAGCTTTCAAATAGAATGGTAACCAAGTGCCAATATTTTATCCACAATGTTTCTTATGGCCAACATTCCACAAATGGCCACAATGGCAAGCGATAGCGCTTTGCACGCATTGATGCATATAACTCTCAGGAGCATCCATGCTTCCTTTAGATATCCTTTTATAAAATAAACTCCATGGCTCATCCCAATTCAAAGTTGGCAAGCGGTGCATTTCACTGGAGCGCCTATGCAAAAAGCTTTCGCCACTTCAATTTGGCAAAGCATATTTGGTACATTCCCAAGCTTGAGGATCCCAAACATCACTGAGAACAAGAAGTACCCATATATTATCTTGAATTATGCCTTGGATTATGGGTTTAAGGGCATCACTAAGGTCGAGCATAGTTCTTGAGATTTTTTGAAGAGAACCCAATCGAAATAAGTATTGAACTAAAATAATAAAAGGATCAAGACCAGATCGAAATCGAACTGATATTAATTTAAAATTGATCTCGATCCCAATCCTGGTTCTCCTTTAAAAATTGTACTGAGAATCGGACCGAACTGAACCGAAGAACCATTATATATATATATATATATAGGATTATATATTAATTTAATACATATATGTTATATATTTAAATAAAAATATAGAAATTAAATATTGTAAAGATATTATATTTTTGTACACTTGAATATTACTTAATATAATTTTTTTTATAATATTACTTAATATAATTCTTTTTATAATTATAAAGTTATATTTTATTAATTTTATGCATTCAAAATAAATAATTTTACAATATAATATATTTCATAATATTTAAAAGGATAGTTTATATGAATAATTATATTTTATTAATTTTATGCACCAAAATAAATAATTTTATATTATAAGTATTGGACCAAAATAATAGAAGAAGGAACAAGACCGGACCGGAACCTAACCAATATTAATTTAAAATCGATCCTGGTCCTAGTCCTCCTTTAAAAATTGTACCAAGAACCGGACTGAACTGAACCAAAGAATCGATTATATATATATATATATATATATATATATATATATATATATATATAATTTTAGGATTATATGTTAATTTAATACATATATGCTATATATTTAAAAAAATATAGAAATTAAATATTGTAAATATATTATATATTTGTACACTTGAATATTACTTAATATAATTCTTTTTATAATTATAAAGTTATATTTTATTAATTTTATGCATTCAAAATAAATAATTTTATGTTATAATATATTTCATAATATTTAAAAGGATAATTTATATGAATAATTATATTTTATTAAATTTATGCATCAAAATAAATAATTTTATACTATAATATATTTTATAATATTTAAAAGGATAGTTTATATGAATAAAATGAATTAAAATAATTATAATTCTGAAATTTTTTAAAAAATAAATTTATAACCGAACTGAAACTGAAATTGAACCAAAAAATAATCAAATGACACCGAAGAATCATATCGAAGCCGAACACATTCTCGAATCATTCTTATTCCAGTCCTTTCATTTTTGAAGAACCGGTCATTTGGTCCAATTCTGAAATTTTTCAAAATTCTAAACCGGAACTTCGACCGCTCACCCCTGGCCATCACTTTGCCTTGCCATTTTGGTCCATTTGCATTCATCGGAAAACTTTTCAACTATTTCCTTCAATAGCTCCTCCAAGATATAAGATTGAGAAACAGTGATCGGGGCATGCTTAATTGTTTAGAGATATCTATGGTGAGAGAATACATTTAGGGTTTGTTGATGGCATTCAAATCAAATTAATAAATATAACATATAACATATTACACTTTAAAAGCTTCAAATAAAATCTTAGTTTGTTGAACAAATTTTAAAATAAAGTCTCATGCATAATAATGGTAGCTACAATATAAATAATACATTTTTCGTTCCAAAATGAGTGACAAAATTTTATTTTTATGAGAATTAATAAAGTTAGTTAACTATAGTTATTTTTTGTATTTTAAACACTTTCTTACTTAAATATTTCTATTTATTTTTTATTTTATCAATATTAATAAAGAAAAGTTATTAATGGTTTTTATGAATGCTAACTCATTGTTTTTTAATATTGTACATCAAAAACCTTACAATAAAATGAAAAAATGATTATTGGAACTTAAAAAATTTATTGAAGAATACATAGAAAATACAAATTCAAAGTAAAAAATATAGATAGTAATTTTTTATATTATGAAAATATATGTCAATTAATAAGGGTATATTAGACAATTATTTGATTAACTATCAATCAAAAAAAGAAATTGTCAATCATATTGAAACGTCTAAAATATAAATTTTGCGAATAATTTTAAAATGGAGAGAGTAATTAGTAAATACGCATCTTAAAATATTAAAATAAAATACAGATGTTCATGATTTTGAGTCATTCCATCATGTGACTAAATGCAAGCTCAAATTGATCATATAACAGTCGTTCATCTTCCAATACTGCCTCATCAAGTATCAGTTTTTCTGCAAGATTACCCGCAAGCACTATATGAGATACATTTTCCTTAATTCCTTGTCTAGTTTCCTTATATATATATATATATATATATATATTGGTTTTGCCATAGAGTCTCACAGATGGAATGTGGTCTACTTTCCAATGGTCCTTCACTTTTATCATCAACGCTGTTTATTAAATCATCCCTGACATCAAATAAACGAAGCCCTCTAAGTGTGGCAAGATGTTCAACACCAAATGGTACTTTCTCCAACAATTCACACTCCATAATATCTATCCATTCCACATTTGGCATTGCACCCTCCGCTATGTCCACTCTCCTTAGATTTCCCAATCCTAAAATCATCAAAGCTCTTAGCTTCTGAAGCCATGGAGTCATGAAGTATAAATTCTCCCCACAAAAAGTGTTACCGTAAAATGCAAGGAACGTCAAGTGGGGAAAGCTTGCTTTGGTAGATCATCTAATTCCATCAATTTACTATCCTCCAGTTCCAAACTGGTCAAGTTTTTAAGACGAGATACCCAGTTTAACTCTGTCAAACCACCGAACAAGAGTTAACTGTTGAAGAAATTGAGAAGGTGAAGATACGTGCTCCAATTCAAGGATCAAGTAATGGTCTCCCGCTCTTTTTGGTTTTATAGATAAACTAGCAAGATTTATGAGGTCGTTGATTTTGGAGCAAAGATTGTTCCCATCTTCGGATCTCACATTACTGATATTTAATTTTCTCAACTGGTGCAATATTTCTTGAATTATACCATTATGTGCACCATCTTCCTTCAACTCTAATTGACCAAGGGTTTGAAGAGAATGCAACTTTCCTATTCCAATCCCTGGTTTAAAACTATTAACTAAAAGATGACGCAAAGGCCCAAGGTTCATAGTTGTATCAGGAAAGCTGTCCACATTTGTACCTTTGAGGTCTAAGGTCTCCAAGTTTCGAAGCTTCCCAATTGAACTTGGAACAACTCTCACTTTAGTTTCTCTCAAAGTTATATACCTCAAATGGTATTGTTTGACAACTTCATTTGGAAATTCCTTCAGGTTTTCCATTCCTGTTAATTCCAACACTGTGAGCAGCCTGAGATCACCGCGAAACAATGTATTGGTTGGAAAATCTTCAACAACAAACATGAGCAGAGATCGAACTTTTGAGAGATGATCTGCAATAACTTCCCAGTCGTTAGAGTTATGAACTGACAATCGTCGAGCTGCTTTCTCATGAAGCCACACCTTAGTGCCTCGTTGATCACCAGACATGATTGCCTAAAACTCTTGATCCTTGGCCTTTGAAAGAATGACTTCTCGCAGAATGTCATGGACACGACATGCATTGATTCTGCCACTTACATCTACCCCAGCACCTTGAATTAAGCTTCGATTAAGGAGCTCATTAAGGTAGCCTTTACCAATTTCTTCGACTGTCCTACTTCCATTTCTTGCACAAATCTTTCAGCAATCCATAAACGGATCAATCGTTTGCAATTAATCCTATAGTCTTTCGGGAATAGACAAAAATACAACATGCAAGCTTTTAAATAGAAATGCAAATCATGATAACTGAGTGACAATATTTTATCCACTGTTTGAAGCCTCGCACCATATAATTCACTTGCAAGACCACGCTTCGCCATGTCCCATTCCGTCATGCTCTTGTCCCCTGTAGCCAACAAACCGCTAATGGCCACAATTGCCAGGGGCAGTCCTTTACACCTTTCTAGTATCTCTTGAGCAACAGTTTTTAACTCTGAAGGGCATTGATTCCCTCTAAATATCCTCTTACAAAATAGAGTCCATGACTCTTCATCGGACAAGGGCATCAAGGGATAGATTTCACCTTCCAAATTTATGCAGGAAGCATGAGCCACTTGGTCAGAACGAGTTGTAAGCATGACTCGACTGCTATAGCTGTTCCGAGGGAAAGCATGCTCAAGAGATTCCCAATCAGAGATGTGCCATACATCATCTAGAACAATGAGGTATTTGCTTTCTTGGAGAAAATCTTTGATAATGCCTTTGAGTTGCGGATTTTCCATCCCTTCTACAGGTTGCCCGCGACTGCCAAGTGTACTAATTGTATGTTTGAAGAGTTCTTTGATTTTGAATGATTGAGAAACAGTGATCCTGGCATGGCTCTTGAAATGGTGCCTGACATCATCGTAAACTTGTTTTGCTAGTGTGGTTTTCCCTAAACCTCCCATTCCTACCACTGAAATGACTTTCAATGCAGGGTGGTGGTCCTCCTCAGTTAGCAACTGAATTAGCTTCTTTTTGAGTCTTTCCATGCCAACCAAATCAGCTTCTTCCTGTAGCAAGGCATTTCCTCGATGGTCATCCCACATGTTGCTTATGGCAGTGGTGGAGGAACTTGAACCTCGCTCTGGAACATTCAGTTCGTATCTCTTGCGTCCTTCAGATACATTCTCAATTCTTAGCTTGATGCGTTGTACTTCAGTAGCAATTTGGTGGCGATACTTCACTTTCTTGATACGTTGGATGATCTTGCTGATAAAACTACATGACTCAAAATCCCTTCGACTATGTGCAAGGCGAAGAGTGAATTCGTCGATAAAATCTTCAATGTCGAAAGCAACTTGTGTTACTTGCTTAATCCATACCCTAGCTTGAGGATCTGTTTCTGCCATTGACTCTGGTACCCTCAAAAAGGCTGTCATGTGCTCTAATTCAGTTTTCAGATACTCAATTTCTCCTCGAACTCCGGTCAATAAATTTGTCGGTTCCATAACAAAGACTCCGAGCTTTCTGCCATACTTGCTTTCACAGTTGTTTGAAACTCGGAGAACAAATGGATCTGGAAAATGCAAGCTAATTATTTTAATCCTATGAGAAAAAATTTATATGCATTACATCTACAATTTGCAGTACAAAAGTTAAATCATCTTGCTTTAATTTCTTTAATTTATTTGAGGAATTTATATTTGAAATTTTGAAAGAAAAAGACTAAATTTAACTATTTAATAAAATAATAGTATTAAATTGAGTAAATTTATCTAAAGGTTGTTTTTGTAATTCTCATGTTGGGATTTCAAGTTATTGAAGAAAAAAGTTTGAACCTAGCAGCTCAATACACTTACAGTTTTGCGGCTCCGAAGGTCATGTTTGATTTTTTCTCTTACATATTTAGGCATTTTTTTATATATATTTTTATGTTTAAGGCACTTCAAAAAATTAATTAATAGAAAATATTTTTTTGATAAATAGAAAATTAAGTCATTTTGAGAAATATGACTTTTTCTTTTTAAAAGAAAAAGTTATTTCTCAAATTCTAACAAATTAATTCAAATGAAAAATAAATTATATAAATATATCTATTTATTATCACCGGTTATTTTTTATTATTGACATTCATCATTAGTCGTCACCGGTAGGTGATGGTCGCCACTGATTAGTAAAACTTATATGATTTTTATTTTTGATATATTTATTCTTATATTAATTAATAAATAGTATAAATATAAAATATTTATGTTCTAAATTTTGTTATAATCTTATAAATAAAAATAAATTTAATTTTTTAATGTATTCTAAATACTAGAAAATATAATGTTTAGAAAATATTTTTTCAAAAAATATTTTTTACAAATGGAGTCTTAATATATTCTCTTTTTTTTTTTTCATTTTCGTTTACACTTTGTATTTTTTTTTATTTAATTTCTGTTTTTTTCATATTCTATATTTTTCATTTTATTTTTTATTTTTTGTTTACTTTTGATTTTTTTTTCAATTTCTGTATTTATTTTATTCATTTCCTGTATTTACAATTTTTAATTCCAAAGACCCTAATACGCCTCTCATAATCATGGTGATTATGCTATCTAAATTAGAAGCTCTCTTTTAAGAAAATAATTTTCCTCAATTAATAACAGTGGTTCAACTATCCAAACACGCCTCTATAAACTTTTCCATTTATTAAACACACTTATAATACCTTTTACTATATGAGTTTGAAGCTCTCTTAATAAATAATTTTCTTCAATTAATTAATCAGGACAACAAAAAATATGTTTTATTTATGTTTACTCAATCTGATGCATGGTTTTAATAACTAAATCTAATAGTACCTTCCGTTAAGTTCATGATAACAAATTTGATGGAGAAAATAACAACAATCTACAATTTGTTGGCTTCCTAACATAATTATTCATCTACTAGTTAAGCTTAATTTTTCAATTATCTCAACTCAAGAGTGATTATATATAATAAATAAATATAAACTCTATCCAACCCCAACAAGTAAATATTTGATGAAAATTGATTAATACAAAAAGCTTTGATGCAAAGAAATAATTAAATAATGATAAAAACAAAAAAAAAATTGATATTGTAAATATAGAACTTACAAAGATTGATTTGAGAGTTGATAGTTGATCATGCAAAGAATTGATAGTGAGAATAGAAATTTTCTAGAGACTGTTGAATTAATGAGATAATTTGTTTATATAGTTTGGTATAAATTTTGTTGCATTGTATATAATGTAACAGTTAATGTCTTATATCCTTTGCTTTCCCATAAGAGTGCTTGCTTGGCCATGAACACTCTTTATTCCTTGTTTTCCCACCGAAGGAAGCTAGCAGTTATTCCAACATTGGAATCACATTTTTTTATCATCTGAATCAGTTATTATTAACAATTTCAATTAATTAATTAATTACTAATGATTTCAAAATTTCATTAGAAAGCCACAAATTTGTCTTTAATAATTCAAAATCATTATATTTATTTACAACTTTGTCATGTTGTTCTTGGATTGAGAATTTATCATTTTGCCTTATAACTATATGACAAAAGATCATTGTTATCTAATCTTCGTATCCAAATCTAAAACTTCCCTTTTCTCGACTGTATTTGTATCTCAAGCTATTGTTAGTGGTTTCCACTTCAGAAGAAAACAAGAGAGATATTATAAGACGGTAGAGGGTTTTTTTTTTTTTAATAAAATGATATCATTCATTCAATTTAATAGTCATACATATGGTATCTACAATCCAAGATATTGATATTCAAAAGCTATGATTAAACTAAATACAATGATTTGATATTGTAGCATCGTTTTGAATGAAGTTCTTCAATAAAATTATCGTAGAATCTTGAAAATCATAATTATCGTACAAACTAAGTCAATAGCATTCTAAAACTAAAATAAAATTTTCATTTAGAAAATATAAAGTAATACCCCTATAAGTAGATAAGATATCCACAGAAAGGGGAAAAAAATACATCCATGAAGGAGAACAAATCATCACAAAGGAGAAACAAACATTTACAAAGAATATAAAACTCCACATAATATAAAAAAAAATAAAAGATAAATTTATTAATAGAATGATAGATCTGAATTTGTTGAAGATAAAAATAATAAAAAGAAGAAAGAAAAGAAGGAGGCTACCGATAGTTAACCAACAACAACCTCAAACCAAAACTGATATAAAAAAATCTAAAAAAAAAATTGTGACCTACGAATCAATCTGAAATAATTTGGTTTAAATTTATTGGTAAAAGATAGTATCAATGCATAAATCATGATATATGGTCAATCTGAAATGAATTGATTTAAATTATTAAAATATTTGAAATTTATTTAAAAATTTTAAAAATATTTTTTTAGTTTAAAAATTTAAAATTATGTGTGATCGGATCTAATTCAAATCTACTCAATAAAACAACTCAATCTGAATCCATCCAACTCAATCCATTTGACAACTCTAAAAAAAAGTTATCCAAGAAGACTTTGCAATAGTTGTTTAGAGATATCTATAGAGAGAAATTCAACAAAAGATATATTTCGAATCAAATTTGTTGATGACATTCATATAACATATAATACCTAACAAGTTTGAAATAAAATCTTAGTTGGTTCATTAAAGTTTAAAATAAAGTCTCATGCATAATAATGGTAGCCATAAATAATAATTAGTTAACACACACCTTAAAATATTAAAATCAAATATAGATATCAATATAATGAGTCATTCCCTGGTATGACTAAGTTCAGGCTCAAGTTGATCATAGAACAATCATTCATCTTCCAATATTGCCTCATCAAGTGTCACTAGTTTCTCTGCAAGATAAGAAACAACAAGCGCTACATGAGTTATATATTCTTCTACTCATGATCTTTATGTGAAATTAAAGAAAATATGGGAAGGAAGTGCTACTAATCATACAAGTACAAGTTCGAGTTTTTCAAAATGTTCAATAATACCAAATGGTACAATGTGCAATAATCACAACCCACATGAATAGCTCTTAAAATTAGGCATTACACCTTTCACCACCTTATGCAATTTCCAAGAACACTCAAACATTAAGGACAAATAATTTCATTCAGACATGAAATTAGTAATATAAATGTCTGTTTTTTACTTAAATAATTTAAAAGGATTAAAAATAAGTTTAAATCTAATCAATATATGAAAATTCTTTTTTGTTTGCGCAAATATAATTTATTTTAACATTAGAATTTCAAATGTGGATGACGGGTTCAGTATACCACTTGCAAAAGACTCTAATATTTATGCAAACACATAATCTACATTTGAGTTACTTATAGAATCTGGACTCAAATCATTAAAGGGTGGATTATTCACACTACACTCATTGTTTTTTACACTCAAACATTTCGTAGTGGATTAAGCCAATTAGCAAATTTACCTATACTTTAAAGCAATATATGCTTTATTTATTGTAAGCTATTTATACAAGGTAATTAAATATAATATATTTTTATCTTATTATTTAACTTTTTTTAAAAAATGAGAAATTTCAAAAACCTCATATTGATAATTAAATTAACATATATAAGATTAAATTACAAAAAAAAATGTGGTATAACATGTTAAAAATGTTAAAAATTTTTACGTGGACTAATATTAATTATTGGTTTGTTTTAATTTTTATAAAATGGATTGAATAATATAGTTTATTGATTAGTAGTTAAACCCAATTAAATTGTGATCAAATTAGTTATGAGCTTATGACACATTTAGTAGACCGATATGGAAGACGGTCATGTGTAGACTTAATTTAATATGGATCTGTGATGAGTGAGTCTATTAAATTCATTATAAATATGCTAAGTCTCATCCTCTGCATTTTAACCTTAATCCTAGTTGTGACACTCATTAGAAGCCGTCTTGAGAGAAGGTCAAGGAGATAAACACTTAACTCTTATTTTCAATCATTCTGATATATTTCTTAGTGCTCAGTTTCAATAGTTGCAATTATGGCTTAAAATAATTTTGTTATAATTCACAAACAGATACAAAATTTGTTTCCGTTTAACTATTGGTATTTTAAATTCATATACTAGATCCTAAATAAATTCTTACAAAAAATAATTGAGTTACCAAAAATTTGGAAATTTTTTGTAACATAAAAAATGTTTTAATGTATAGAGGAAAAAAATCTAAGAAATCTGCTTTATTTTTTAAAAAAAAATTTAAAAGACAAAAAATAAAATTTTAATTAGTTCAATTTAAACTTTATTTTAGACACAAGATTTTTTTTTGTCATGTTCTTTTTGATACATTAGAAAGTATTTTCTTTCACATTTCAGTGAAATTTGTTTTCTACCTGGTAGCCTTTTTATTAAAAAAAAAAATGAAAATTCATACAAAAATAAATTGTTTCATTAATTTAAAAACATTAAAAATTTATTATAAACCAAAAACATTAATGAAAATAAATAATTAAACATCTATTTTCATTATTAAATTTTTTATTGATGAACACTAAACATTAATGAAAATAAATAAGTAAACATCTATTTTCATTATTAAATTTTTTATTGATGAACACTAAGAAAATAACATTAATGTATGGATAAAATTATCAATTTATTGACAAATATTAAATGTGGAGTGTGAGTAATAGTAGATACAGTGCAAAAAGCCACACCCGTTATTTCCCCCTTCCTATATAACGAATTGATAATTAATTATCAAAGTACTGCAATTTTAAAAAGAAAAAAACTAGGGAAGGGGACAGACCAGTATTATCAAAGTCTTATGCAATATTACTTTGGACTGTACTTGCATGTACAATTATTACAAAGTAATAAGTAATAATACAAACTTCGAAATTATAATTTAATTTATAAATATGAAAAGAAAATTTCAGAATTTCAAATTTGATTGGCTTGATATTTTTTTTTTAGTTTATTAGGCAGATGTATTGTTCGATAAAAAAAAAAAAAGTTATACATATAGTAAAATTGAAAGCCGATAAAATTAGTATGCAAATTCTTAAAAGAACAAGTAGAATATTAAATCGATAATGTTTATATACAAATTGATGAACGTACCTCAATGTCTCTCGTGTTTATAAAATTTAGTTTTGCCACTGATCCAAACAGACGGAATGTGGTGTAGTTTCCAATGTTCCTCACCTCCTCCAATTTCATTTTCATCAATACTCTTTATTAAATCATCCGGGACATCATCTAAACGAAGCTCTCTAAGTTTGGCAAGATTTTCAATACCAAATGGTACTTTCTCCAACAATCCAGACCAATGAATTTCTATTTCTTCCACATTTGGCATTGCACTCTTCTCTATGTCCACCCTCCTTAGATTTCGCAATCTTAAAATGATTAAAGTTCTCAGCTTCTGAAGTCCTGGAGCCTTGAAGTATAAATTCTCCCCACAAAAAGCATTAGAAAATAATGCAAGGTAGGTCAAGTTAGGGAAACCTTGCATTGTTATATCATCTAATTCCTTCAATTCACTCTCTAGCAGTACCAAACTGGTCAAGTTTTTGAGACCAAGTACCCAATTTGGCAACTTTGTCAAACGACCCTTCAAGAATAGCCTTTGAAGATATTGAGGAGGTGAAGATACGTCTTCCAAATCAACGATCGCGTAATGGTCTCTCGCTCTTGTTGCTGCTAGAGATAAACTAACAAGATTTGTGAGGTTGTTGATTGTGGAGCACAGATTGTTCCCGTCTTCGGATCTCACATTGCTGATATGTAAGCTCCTCAATTGGTGCAACCTCCCTATTTCTTGAATTATGCCATCATGCGCACCATCTTCCTTCAACTCTAATTGACCAATGGTTTGAAGAGATTGCAACTTTTCTATTCCAATTACTGGTTTAAAACTATCAATTAAAAGATGACGCAAACGCCCAAGCTTCACAATTGTATCAGGCAACTTGCTCACAAACGTACCTTCGAGGTCTAAGGTCTCCAAGTTTTGAAGCTTCCCAATTGATCTATGAACAACTCTCACTTCAGTATCTCTCAAACTTAGATACCTTAAATGGTACAGTTTGACAACTTTATTTGGGAATTTCTGCAGTTCTTTCATTCCTGTTAAGTCCAACACTGTGATCAGCCTGAGATCACCTAGAAACAATGTGTTGGTTGGAAAATCTTTAACAACAAACACAAGCAGAGATCGAAGTTTGGAGAGGTAGCGCTTAGCTTGATGAACACCTACACGTGCAATATCTTCCCAGTCTGCGGAATTATGAACTGACAATCGTCGAGCTGCTTTCTCTTGAAGCCACGCCTTAGTGCCTCGTTGATCACCAGACATGATCGTCAAAAACTCTTGATCCTTGGCCTTTGAAAGAATGACATCTCGCAGAATGTCATGGACACGACATGCATTGATTCTGCCACTTACATCTACCCCAGCCCCTTGAATTAAGCTTCGATTAAGAAGCTCATTAAGGTAGCCTTGAGCAATTTCTTCCAGTGTCCTACTTCCATCCATTTCTTGCACAGAGCCTTCAGCAATCCATAATCGGATCAATCGTTTGCAATCAATCTCATAGTCTTCCGGGAATGCACACAAATACAACATGCAAGCTTTCAAATAGAAAGGCAAATCATGATAACTGAGTGACAATATTTTATCCACTGTTTGAAGCCTCCCACCATATAATTCACTAGCAAGACTACGCTTCACCATGTCCCATTCCGTCATGCTATTGTCCCTTGTAGCCAACAAACCGCTAATGGCCACAATTGCAAGAGGCAGTCCGTCACACCTTTCTAGTATCTCCTTACCAACTGTTTCCAACTCTGAAGGGCATTGATGCTCCCTAAATATGCTCTTACGAAACAGAGTCCATGACTCTTCCTTGGACAAAGGCATCAAGCGATAGACTTCACCTCCAAATTTCCTGCGGGAAGCTAGTCCCACTTGTTCATAACGAGTTGTAAGCATGATTCGACTGCCACAGTTGTTCGGAGGGAAAGCATGCTCGAGATTTTCCCAATGAAGGACCTCCCATACATCATCTAGAACAATGAGGTACTTGCTTTCTCGAAGGAACTTTTTTATTTCATTCTTTAGATCAACACTAGACATTTTTTCCACTCCTTCAGGTGTTGGCTGCTGGCTAAGTTGGAAAAGTGTATTAATGATACCTTTCAAGAGTTCATTGATATTGAACGACTGTGAAACAGTTATCCAAGCATGATTCTGGAAACTGTTCTTAAAATTGTCATACACTTTCTTTCCCAAGGTGGTTTTCCCTAGCCCTCCCATTCCCACCACTGAAATGACTTTTAAGGCAGGGCCGCTCTCAGTTAGGAGCTCAATTAGCTTCCCTTCGCGTTCCGTGATGCCTACCAAATCAGCTTCTTCCTGTAGCAAGGCATTTCCTCGAAGGTCATCCCACATGTTGGTTGTGGCAGTGGTGGAGGAACTTGAACCTTGCTCTGGAACGATCAATTCGTATCTCTTGCGTCCTTCTGATACATTCACAATCCTTGGCTTGATGCTTTGAATTTCACAAGCAATTTGGTGGCGATACTTCAGTTTCTCGATACTTTGGATGATCTTGCTAATGAAACCACATGGATCAAAATCCCATCGACTATGTGCACGGCGAAGAGTGAATTCGTCGATAACATCTTCAATGTCGAAAGCAACTTGTCTTACTTGCTTAATCCATACCCTAGCTTGATGATTTGTTTCTTCCATTGACTCTGCTACCCTCAAAAAGGCTGTCATGTGCTGTAATTCATTTTTCAGATACTCAACTTCTCGTCGAACCCCTGTCAATAAATTTGTCTGTTCCGCAAGAAAGACGTCGATCTTGCCCACCAAAAAGGATGCCAAGCTCTCTGCCATACTCTCTTTTACAGTTGTTTGAAACTTCAATAACCAAGTGAAACGCGAAATTAATGTTAGATAATTACTAATTTGCAAATGCTATGTGGGGAATGTCAACATTCAAGATTTAATGCAAATGAAAAATATTTTAATCCCATGATAAAAAATTTATATGCATACCATCTCCAAATTGCAGTACAAGAATTCGTTAACAATAATATTACTTAAATGAAGAGAAGACAATATATTAATATTATAGACCCTATAATTGTATAACATAACAAACTTATATTTCTTGACGAAAGAGAGATCCTGCTCCAAGAGTTAGTAGATTTATTAAATGAAATACGCTTTACTATCTGGGTTCGAAGCTATCTTGATAAATAATTTTCTTCAGCTAATAATTCAGTAT
>CATIWR010695769.1:0-72907 GCA_949677035.1 Omphalea diandra | reverse complement strand
TATATATATATATAAGTCAAAATGTTGATGTGATAAAATTTTTTTAAATTTAGCTTTGTTTAAGCTGACATATCAAGTTATTATTAAACTTTCTATTAAGTTCTTTTGATATCAATCAATCCTTTGAATCATGGATATGTTTCAAATTGTAATAAAGACAACGAGTACTAATGTTAAAATAATTATAAAATATTTAATTTTTATATTTATTATAAGATTAATTATGATATATTTAATTTTAGCATTAATTATTTATTATTAATTATATATAAAACACATTTTAATTTTAATATATAATATTAAAAACATTTCATATATAAGATATAATTTTTTAAAATCACTAAAAAGATTTTATAAATATTTTCTAATTTCAAAAAATTCAATTAGATGAAATCAATTGTATACAATAAAATTGAAACAATGATAAACTCTCATCTACGAATTAACATATAACACTTTATCATCTACTAATTAACTTTTCTGATATAATTTATTTAAATTTATTTTAGATATAGAAAAATTTTAATTGAAAGTATGAAAATAAAATTTAACAAAATAAAAAATTTAATTATTAAACTTTAGTAATTAGTAATTAAAAAATAATTATTAAAAATTCCTTCAATAATAAAAATAATAAGGGAAAAATTCATAAAAAATCTAAGTCTATAACTTAAGAATCAAGAAAATAAAATATAAAATGTGATAAGAATTTTTCAAAATAAAAAAAAAGTAATTATTTTATATAAATTAAATAATAAAATATAAAATTATTTAAAATTATTTATTTTGATGTTCTTATATTTAAATAAAAATAAGATAAAGTTTTGTTAATTATTTTATAAAAAAATTTTATATTATAATTTAAGTGATACGGGAGTTACCTACTAGTTATGAAAAAACCTGCCTGTGTAAACTATAATTTTTCAAATATTAATTTTCCCAAACACCAATCTATTCCAAGTTTGCAATATGGTTGGCAAAGGGTAGATATTAGCCAAAAGACCTGTCTGTGTATGCCACGTTTCATGAATGTAAGGATGGAAATGTGGATGAGTAAGCCATCTTGCCAAGCACTGGAAAGGATGATCATGTCCTCAACTCCCTCCTCTCATCAAGTGAACGGATAAAGATTGTAGTATAAATAGAGTTAAGGGTGTAAAAGACCGATACGGCTTGCAAAATAATTGAGATGATTTGAGAAATATTTAAAATTGACTCAAAATTAATTAAGTAGAGTTCGAACTCGTGCTACTTGATTAATCAAGTTAGTTGAATTCAAGTATCAAATACTCGATTAGAGAGACTCACGAGTCTAATCGATTTTAGATATATTTACAATATTACTCAATCAAACTTAATCAATCAATATCTAATTGAACTTATTCAAATCAAAATTTTAATTTATAGATTCATAAAAAAAAATTATATAAATAAACGAGTTTAATTAAGTTAAAATCGAGTATTCAAGTACTCGATTGAGTTTGAGTTCGAGCTCGAGTTTTAAATTTTAAAGTCGAGTTTGAGCTTCGTCCTGACAGAATTCAACTCGATTACACTTTTAAATAGAGTCATTTAAGGCGGGTAACAGTGGTTGTATAAAACAAAGATTGCCATTGAGAATTACGTAATGCTCTATCAAGATGGATTGCATGGAAGGAATGCATACTATTAAGTCAACTAGCATTAATGCTCGTGGGTTTTATTTAATATATGCATATTATGTTTTTGGTTTAATTTAAAACAATTAATTTATTATTGGATAATAGAAAGAATAAAATTATATAAAAATATTAGTTTTATTGAAATCATTAAATATATTACATGTACATGTTATAAGTTCATAGAATAAATGCATTAAAATAATTTATTTACTATTATTTTCATGTAAACATATTCAATTAATTAATTGTTAAAATTTTTAACTACCATATTGTTTTCAAGGAAATTAAAGAAAGGCATATTTCGTTTTGTAATTTGTTAAGAACTTAGATTAGAAAAATAAAGAAGATTAAGTAATGCGTAAATATAACAATAAAAAATCTAATATACTATTACATATTTTGAGTTTACCAATGGTGTATGAAGTATCAATATCTGGTATTTTTATTGAAATATCATTTTCTGTGTGAAGTATCTGATATTTACCTTATGAGTTCCGCTTTGTTTGATGAAAAGTAATTTGTTTCTGAAAGATATTTTTTGAAAAACATATTTAGGATTTAAAATACGCCAAAAATATTAATTTTATTTATCAAATTATAATAAATTTTAAACTATAAATATTTTATATTTATATTATTAATTATTTAATATAAAGAAACAATATATTAAAATGAATATTTTTATAAATATCATTACAACTAATAAAGGTATTGATGATAAGAATGATTAGTGAAAATAAATATATTAGCATTAATATATAAAAATATAAATATAAATATTTAAATGATTTTATTAAAATTTAAAAATGATTTAATTTTTCATTGATTATGAAAATATTTTTTATCTAAATTTTTTTGAATGCATGAAACATCACAAAAATGAAAAAAAAAAATATTTTTCAGAAAAATATTATCCTCAAAATCAATGAAAACGAAATACCAATATCTTTTAATGGTGTATGAAATTGTAATAAAAGATACTTTTATAAGGTAATATAGCCTCAACGTGGATAGTTTATGGTGTACGAAATTGTAATACATGAACACTGTCTCATTGGCGTTAGATATTTTATCATTAAAAATGGGATGTAGTAAATTTTTATTTAAAAATACTATATTTAAAAGAATTAAAAATATATTTAAAAAAATTTCAATGAAAAATTTAAAAAATATTATTAATGATCTTATTAATTTAAAATTTATTAAAAATAAAAAATATTATTAACATGAATATATTTATAAATAAAATTAACAGTTTTTTTTCTTTTTACTCACATAATTTCATACAAAGCTGTAAAGATCAATGTTGTATTTATTTTCTATTTTGCAACTTACGAAGGCTATTATGGGAGTGCTGCTACAAAGTTCAAAAGTTTTGTACCATCATTTTTTCTCAATGAGTTGGCAAGTGCTTTGTCAGTTAGCAATTATTAAATCAGTTTTGTTATTGAAGTAGCATATCATAATTTAGGTTACATTACTGTGCAATGTTGCATCGACGTATCAAAAAAATATAACAATATGAATATCTTTGAAAATACTTATATAGTTATTTTTGTCTCCCCTAAAGATAAAAATAGTACAGATAATAGTTGTTATTAAAGAAAAAATAATACAACTGTAGCTATTGTGAAAATTTTCAATTTTGAATATCTAATTTTGAGAAAATATGCAATCAAGCCGAACATTAAATTTTGGCAAAATTATATTAAAATGTTGAAACTTTCATCTTTGTATCAAACTAACACGATTGTCCATGCGATGCTGCTGGCCCCAATCATTGTGGAAAGTTTTTTATTTTTTTTGTCCTTTATATTATAATATATGAATTAAATTACAGAGAATTATATTTTCTCAAATTATTATTAATTTTTTATTAGCTCATATTTTACATATTATATAATAAATTTGTGTTTGTAAATGTGTAAGATTTTATTCATAACATTAATATCAATTATAATTTGAAATAGCATTCCAATTGTACAATATAAATGATTTCATAACTGTACAAATATTTTTGTACATAGAATATATATCTAACATACAATAACTATTACAATTATTATATCGTTGTACATAAAATAATACTATTTAGTAATTAGATATTGATGAATCACCAAAATTTTTTTCTAAGCTGTTGCTGAGGAATACAATTATCATCTAATATATTTGTATTTTTATTTCTTCAAAAGTAATAGTAAATCTGATAGTTAAGTTTTGTTGTGAATGTTAGGGAAAAAATGTTGTGAATGCTTAGAGAACATGTGACCCCAAGATATTGATCTAACTCCTCTATTTTGAATTATATGTTTTAAATGATAACAAAATAATGAAAAAACTCTGAAAAGTTCTAATATTTGTATTTTAGTGTTTTTGTTTAAGTGTTGCAGCTTGGTCCTTCCAACGAGCATTGGACATTCGCAACGGATGTTGTGACCATTCAACTGACATTGAAGGATGGATAATGAGTGTTGAATGAATGCTGCAAATAGCCAAAGTCTTTTGGACCTCGTAACGGATATTGTCCTTTTCACAACGAGTGTTGGAGAAGTGCTTCAAGTTTAGCTGCGCTGGACCTCGCCACGGGCATTGAAGTTTCACAATGGGTGTTGATCTGACCTAGCAACAAACGTTGCATATTCGTAACAAATATTAGAAAAGTGTCCCAAATTATGCTACACTTTTTGGACTAGCCAACAAGGGTTGACAAACACGCAACAAGCATTGAGATGTCTCCAATGAGTATTACGAGATCTTCAACAGGCGTTGAAGGATGCGTGTAATTATTGAAAAATATAGCACCAAGTTCATGCTTTCTAGAAAATCAACAATAGGTATAATCAAATTTTCATTAATCCAAAAGACCAAGAGAAACTGCATTAACTTTTCCTTATGGTACATTTGCATTTAATAGGATACCACTCAATTTATGCAATGCATCGACTACATTTCAATGGTGAATGATAGCCATTTTTAATGATTTTGTTCATAAAACTATGAAAATTTTATGGATAATTTTTTAGCATTTGGAGATTATTTTGATGCATGTTTAAGTAATCTTTCCACAATTTTATAGTTGTGTGAAGAGATGACTTTGGTTTTGAATGAGAGGAGTCATTTCATGGTACAAAAATGTATGGTACTTAGACACAAGGTGTCTTTTAGAGGAATTGAAGTGGATAGGACAAAAATAGAGATTCTAGAAAAGATGCCTCTACTACATCCGTTAAAGGAGTGCGAAATGTTCTTGGTCATGTAGGCTTCTATCTTAGTTTTATTAAGGATTTTTCTAAAATTACAAAATTTCTTTGCAATTTACTCAATAAAGATGTTATATTTAACTTTGACTAAGAGTGTTCGGATGCATTTTGTAGGTTGAAAAAGGCCTTGATATCGACACCTATTATAGTAACCCCGGATCAAAGCCAACCATTTGAGCTCATGTGCGATGCGAGTGATTACACCATTGGAGCTATTTTGGGTCAAAAGAGAGACGAGCAAATACTTGTTATATATTATGCAAGCAAAACACTTAATGAAACTTAAGTGAATTATACTACTACGAAGAAAAAACTACTTGCCATTGTTTATGCATTTTAAAAATTCATGTCATATTTGGTGGGTTCTAGAGTCATTGTGTACATGGACCATGTTGCAATCAAGTACCTTTTGAGCAAGAAAGACACTAAGCCTCACCTTATATGTTAGGTACTCTTATTGCAAGAATTTGATCTTGAAATTTGTGACAAAAAGGGGACTAAAAATGTTATTGTCGATCATTTGTCCAAAATTCAACTTAAGGAAGATGAAAACAACATCATGGAAATTAAGGAGACATTCCCAGATGAACAACTCTTTGTCATTACCATTAACGCACCTTGGTACACAAACATTGTAAACTATATAGTGAGTGGAATATTGCCTCCGGACATGTCATTCTAGCAAAAAATGAAATTCTTGGTAAACTGTAACCACTATTTTTGGAAAGAATCACTCTTTTACAAGAATTATGTTGATGGATTTATTTAAAAAGATATATTCCTAAGGAAGAAGTTTAAGGAATCCTAAACCATTGTCATTCTTTGGAAAGTGGTGGACACTTCAGCACCACCAAAACAATTGTAACAATTTTGCAAAGCGCATTCTATTAACCAACAATGTTTGAGGATACTTGAAAATTTGTGCATTCATATGATTATTACCAAAGGAAAGGAAACATATCTCGATGTCAAGAAATGATATTTAAAAATATTCTTAAGGTAATGTTGTTTGATGTATGGGGAATTGATTTCATGGGCCCCCTCTCTCCTCTTATAGGCAACACTACATCTTAGTTGTTGATTATGTGTCAAAGTGGGTCGAAGCAATTGCTTCTCCTACTAATATAGCTAAAGTAGTGGCCAAATTCATGAAAAGGTTCATTTTCTTAAGGTTTGGAGTGCCTAAAGCTGTTATAAGTGATGAAGAAACATATTTATGTAATAAATAGTTCAATACTTTGCTCATTAAGTATGGAATTAAGCATAAAGTTGTTACCCCATATCATCGACAAACAAGCAGGCAAGTAGAAATTTTCAATAGGGAGCTGAAGTAGATTTTGGGGAAGATGGTTTCTAATTCAAGAAGGGAGTATTATTTGAAGCTCGACGATGCATTAATATAAATCAGCTTTTAAAATGCCCCTTTGTACGTCTCCTTATGTCTCATTTTTGGGAAAGTTTTGCCACCTTCCCACAGAATTAGAACACAAGGCATACTGAGTCATTAAGTTATTGAATTTAGATCTTTAGAAAGCTAGATATAAGCATTAATTTCTACTGAATGATTGGATGAAATTTGATCGAATGCTTATAAGAGTTCCAAAATTTACAAAGAGAAAACTAAGCGTTGGCACAATAAACATATTCATAAACGTTCTCTTAAAGTGGGATAACAGGTATCATTGTTCAATATCATACTTCAACTCTTCCTTGGCAAACTAAAATCACGATGGTCCAAACCGTTTACAATAGTAAAAATATTTTCGCATAGAGTTGTTGAATTACAAAGAGTAGATGGAAATCAATTTAAAGTGAATGAACAAGTTAAGCCTTACTTATGTGGAGAGAGACGGTGCAACTAAGAAAAGTTCTTCTCCTAAATGCTCCAACAAAGTGAAATTCAAGAAAAGTTGAGCTAATGGCTATAAACAAATGCATGTTGAGAGGCAACTCGATGAATTTTAATCATTTCAATTTATTTACTTTAATTCCTGCATAATTTTCATATTCTATTGCTAATTAGAACAAAATTTTCTTTAGAATCAGCAAATTTTTGTGAATTTGGTTTCCATTATAATGCTAGTTTTTTATTTAATTTTAATTAGTTTATTTTAGTTTTGTTCATCACAAGTTTGTCGTTTAAAAAAATTTTACAGACAGGAATTGCAGGGGCCATACAATGGCCCACACAAGAAGCGCATGAAGGAGGAACACGCAGAGGAGACATGTCCAAAGGAGATGCACTGGATTTAAAGTGATGAAATGGGTCTCTAGTTCCTAAAATGGGCCAATTATTCTGGGGGAGCTTTACTTTCATGGAGTTGGGCCTTTAGTGTTTTAATGAGAGAGTGGGCTTCCATTCATGGGCTAGAAGAGAGCCAACCATAATTTTTTGAGTTACCATCCTCCTCCACCAAACCCCAAAAGGTATTTGTCATCTTCCTCCAATAACCCAGCTGCTCTCACTCGATCCAATTCCCAACTGTCACAATGTCATGATCACCACAAAGAACCACCATTTCTTTTAGCTGCCACATAACCCCAACCACTCCTATAAAATCGTCCTTCGAAAACAAACTTTTCCATTCCTTCATAAGTGCTTTCTCCACCAGTTTTCTCGTTTTCAAGAGGCACATTCTCTCAACAATTCCATTGCCCTCATTCCCCAACCACCTTCTTCTCCATTTCAGTACCTATTGAAGAGGGCATAATGCGGTTCAAAAAGGTAGCGAAGAATAGAGCATTTGGACAAGGTTCTCCATCAAACTCAAACCAACACACCTCTTCCTCATATTCTGTTATTCCATCGCCACAACCATTGTCATCGTTACCGTTACCTTTCACAGTAAATCTGGAGTTCATTAATGAAACCCAAGCCGTAAGGGACAAGGCATTGAAGAACCGTAGGCTCAAATCTAATAAATACTGCTATGGAAACACATTAGAGACGCTCAAGCTTAGGGGAGAGGTTGATTTTTTCCTTGAGGGAGTACTTTTAAACAAGTTCACAGAGATGAAGCTTCCTACCTATGCTAGAATGACTTTGAAGTTCCTTGCTACAATAACCCAGGGACCTATCGGGGAAGACAATCAACCAAATGGCTTACACTTAGGCTGTTCAGCGAGACCCAGAGGGTGTTGTTTGATATGTTCAACTTAATTTTTAGGTTCCCAGAAGGACATCGAACACACCCTCCCGAGTACAAGGAGCAAGAATTTTAGGAAGAAATAACCTCAAAGGCTTGAACATTTACAGCAAGGCATTTGAAATCACATGAAAGCAGGAGCAGCCTCGCATTGCAATGCATGCACAAGTTCTTGGCCTACACACTATTTACCCGAGCCGAAAACACATGTTTGGTCTCTAAACATGATTTGTTCTTTTTATGACATGTGTCCAAAATCTATCAAAAACACAAAAAAAAAAGGTCCACAATAAACTTTCAAATCTGATTGGAAGGTGTATCGCAATAATCAATAGTCACCCCTTACCATAGTACCATTGTTGTAATTCCCTTTTCTTTCCAAGGATTTGGCAATTAACACAAACCATTATCAAATTTTCTCACCTAAATATAAATTCTTGGCATTAAATGTGGCTCCACCTGTGCTTGTAAATTAAGAATTTTCTATTACAAGCAAATGTCATTCGTATGAGCTAATTAACAAATCATTGATTTGTTATGAGGATTGAAAATTAATTATTGAAGACACCGGGATCATATGGAGTCATGTTCACATTGAACATACAATGAGCACAACCACTAAAACTTAATCAAATTTATATTAATATCATTAATTATTAAAAATCAATATTTGAAACTCAACCTATTATTGGTGTGCTGCTTTTCATAGTTTTTTTTTTAATTTTTTTAATTTTTTAATTTTTTTCGCATTTGAAATTAGATAACAGAAGTCTTGTCTCAATCACTTAACGACCTTTCTGTTTTGGTAATTTTACAGGATAAGGCTTTGCCAAGTTGAGCTATTTAGAGGGCTAATTTACCAATAAATTACTTTTTTCAGAGGGAAAATAAACAAAATTAAATAAAATTTGTGTTGTGTGGAAAGATTAGCAGAACTGATGGCTACTAATCGAAAATTTTTTGAAAAGAAGAGGGAGTTGAAGTTTTGATGACTATGAAGCTTCTTTTTCCGTTGTTACTAATGATTTTATTGAAAAATAAAACTAAGCTCTATATTCTCGTTTTAATCTTTTCCTTATTTTGAAAATTTAACAGCACATCAAAATAACAAAATAATACAACCTTCGCTAATACGGCGGACACCAGTTGTAATCGGAGACAACTGGCAGCAGTGGCTGACTCTCTGACATTCGAAAAGTGGCGGATTCACCAGGAACGACACTGGATCTGGTGAGGGAGGAAGCCATGGTAAGGATGACTCGAAAAGAAGAATCGAAGAGGAAAGAGAAAGAAGCAATTAGAGATGAGTTTTAGGATCTATTTCATCAATTTTAGGGCGTTGGCTCCTCCTAAAAAGGGAAGAGTTATTCATCTGACGATAAATAAAAAAAAAAAAAAACAGCCGCCTATAGCTTTACTCTTAAACGACGTTTTTCTAAGGCACGGGCGTTTTGAGAAAAGCAAAGGAGCCAGATGTCATTTTGCCCATGTTCAAAGACCAAAATGCCCCCGTATGCCCTCGCAGTGCAAAGACAATGGCACCCGTAAACACGTCATTTTCCATAGGGTTCGGGAGAAGCTGAAAGACACAAACGTCTTCTTGTTAATGATGAAAGACAGATTACCCTACAATTGCACGTGAGTGGACGAAATTAGCCCTCAATGATAAAAAAACCACGAAATCGCCCTGGAGAAACTGTGCAACAACCGACTTACAGCTTATATATACATACATACATACATACATAATAGGTAAATACCCCCACGTCGCTGTGGGAGAAAAATATTACATAATAATTAGGATAGTAATTACTATATATAGTGCATATTTTTAACAACACACACAGCAATTTTTATACTTGAATGAAGAAGGCAACAGAGGTAGAAAGATGAGCTAGATATGGAAACCATCGCGCCTATGCTTTTACAGGTACCCATTCATATCGTCCTTCCAATGGCTCATCCTTGACAATATCATAGTTATACCTGAAATAAATCGTGAACAAAATGTTCTAATTATCTCTACAGCTTTTGCAGCCATGAAGAAAATATATAGAATTAAAAATATGTGTGTGTTGATAGGAAGTAAAAACAATGAGTGTGTGTGTGTTGATAGGAAGTAAAAAAAAAATGTGTGCATGAGGATGAGTAGTTATTGTTACTTGTCTGCAAATTGTTCTGTGGATATTCTTCTCCTCTTAGGAGAAAAATTCATCCAGTTTAGACTTCATTGGCATCATCTTCTCAACTATTAATTTGCTGTGAGTATCTGTTCCAATGGGTGATGATGGTCAAGCCGTAGAATCTAGCTCATCTGATGGTTCCGATTTTTTGGTCCCTTTCCTGTGACACACTACAACAGACACAGAGACATCTATATATAATTTTAAAGCCGAGATAGACGAATTAGATGGATCTCTAGCAGATGGCTTGAATTTCGAAAATTGAAGAGAAGAAAATTAAAACCTTTCTCTACAACTGTAAGAAACTGACGTGGTTACATAGAGCCCATGTTTGTAGTTGTAGCAATCTTGGTTACAACTATTTTAATAAATTTGTGTCATAAGCTTCCCATACAGGTTCTTAACAAGCTCAACGCCATTGTTTGTAGCTGCTTGTGAGAAAGCTGAAATTAACAGAAAATGAGCAGCCATAGTTAAGGTAAGATTTGAGATTGTAATTAACAAAAAAGTCCAACACAAAGTATCACAGGTAACAAATCATAAACAAATTAATGGCTCATCCTTAACAATATCATAATTATACCTGAAATAAATCATGAATTAAATTTTCTTATCATCTCTAAAGCGTTTGGATATATATATATATATCTGTTTGTGTTGTGATAGGAAATGAATACAATGTGCATGCATGAGAATGAGAAGGTAATTTATTGCTTCTTTGCTTAGGTGAAGAATTCATCCAGTTCAGATTCCGTTGGCATCATCTCCTCCACAGTTGATCTGTGCCGAGTATCAACCTCCATTGGTGATGAGGGTCTAGTTGTAGAATCCAGCTTGTCTGAAGGTTCTGATGCCATCGTCCAAAGGTACCTTGATTATATATGCAGAATTTGTCTAAGGATCCTCTTTCAGCTGGCCCATCTACAAAATAAGTGCAGAACTGCATGTCAAATAAGTGGAAAATTACAATATGAAACCAATAGCAAGCAAGATTGATCATAGCGACACTACTAAATCCAATCCTCAAGCACAAAGAAAGAAAAATACTTAATAGCTTTGTAATAGCATGATAGAATATACCACAGCATGCAAGAAATTACTAAAGACTCAAAAATAAAGTCAAAACAGTGCAAGCAAGAACTTAAATACTATATGGTTGCTGGATGTCCTATTATCTTGACATAAATCATTTACTTGCAGCAGGAATTTGACTATTATATCATATAGCAAGCTGTAATTTCACAAATTTATTTAAAAAAATTACTTCAACTGCATCAAAGAATCATATACCAATCCAAGTTGAAAACTTTGGTCAAAACTCAAAAGTAATGAAAATCATTAGATCTCAAATGCTATTTTATCTTCGATAACAATTTTTGAACACTGAAAATAGCCAATATCTAAACAAACTGTCACAAGTTATATCAAGCATGAAGCATATTTCCAGAAATCAAACCTAACATACAAAAGAATATTTGAGCTTCTGTATATGGAAACACTTTAAAAAAAAAAAACAAATGGAAATTTTCTATAATTGACATCATCCATTAGTTTAACTAACAAAACTTCTACATATCAAAAACTCTCAAGTGAACTCTTAATTCTTTTCAAAGCGGTAATTAACACTCAAATTGAACGTAATCACTTCAAACCAAGGCATTAAGAACGAAAATACTATTTATTCTGTTTTGCACACTTTATAATTCCTATCAGAAGCATGAGGCAATAATCAAACAATAAGTCATTAAAATAGAATAACAAATTAATCAAAACCCCTTTCTACTTAAAAAGCTATTAGTCATCCAAAACAGACAAACTTGTAGGTTAAGTAATAATAACAGAAAAGGTAAAAACGAAAACTTTCTCATAAATCTAAACTCCCTCCACAATACAACCAGAGATTGCCTTAATAATTAACGTCTCCTTGGCCAGAAAACACCAGTTAAATCATTAACACTCATTTATTTTTATTTTTTTTAATTCCTTGAGCAAGCAACACATGTACCCTCAAAAAACAAATCAAGCTTCATCAAACACTATAAATATACAGAATCTATAAGAAGATAATGATTTTATGATTCAAAATGGTTCTCTTCTTGATATAATAAAAGGGAAAGGTTCAAAAAATTAATTAGCCAGATAAAATAAGAAAGAACTAATTGAGTAGTAATAGCTTTTAAAAGATATAGCAAAAAAACTTAAAAATTTAATGATCAAAAGCTCCTGTAACAATTAACCACCTAACAACCTCATCAATCAAACCAACAATTTCACCAACAATAAACATGAGATCTGGCAAGAAGAATTTCACTCATAAAAAATTAAAACAAATCTGCACAATTTCCAGATGCATAAATATGCAACCTTGTAAAAATAAAGTATACAGAAACAGAAGGAGAAATTGAACCAACCCAGATAAAGAAAAAGTGAAATTAAAACTCTCAAATATAATAATTTAGTAACTAACAATCAAAATTAAGAATTAAATCAAATTAACTCCTTTTAAATTTGTTTCTTGACTGCATCAACTATTCATGAAAGTAAGAAAATGGGGGAAAAAAAAACAAATCGAATAACCTGAATCACTTTTCTGAACCACAATAATAATAGCATAAGGATCTGAAGTTCCATTCAAGTTTGTACCAATCAGATTCTTAGCAGCCAACAATTCCAACTGAAAAAATAACCAAACAAACAAATAAATAAATGTATGTATGTGCGTGTGTGTGCACGCACGCGCGCGTGTGTAAATATGTATATTGCCAAAAGAGACATATCATGTGAAGTCAACATATGTTTAAAGATATCATAATTTACCAATCTCCATGTATGGTAAATACATATGACAGAATCAAACATTTTTCTAAGATCCAAAGGCACCTTCATTATATATGTAGAATTGGTCTGAGGATCCCTTTCAGCTAGCCCATCTACAAAATACATGCAGAACTGCGTGTCAAAGAAGTGGAAAATTACTACATGAAACCAATAGCAAGTAAGATTGATCATAGTGACACAATAAAATCCGATCTTCAAGCATAAAAGAAAGAAAAATACTTAATAGCTTTGAAGTAGCATTATAGCATATAATACAACACCATGCAAGAAATTAGATACTAAAGACTCAAAAATAAAGTACAAACCTTCCTTAAGAGAGCAAAACCAAAGAGAATATCATATTCCAACCTTAAAGACCATTAAACCATATAAGCTAAACTAAAGAAGTTTAAAAGAACGTAAGCTTGTTTACCACTGTGCTACATTATCTATGCAGCATCCTGTAGTGTGGATGACACTGTAGTTTCACTCTTCTTTTTTCAATTTTTAAACACAAAATAAGTTTAAAGAGTTCTAGCATTACAACCTGAATACCTAATCAAATAATCAAACAATCATGACGACAGTTGGTTTTTTGATAAAAAGAAAAAAATATCGTTTAAGTAGGGTTAAGCCTAAATAGAAATTACCTAATAAACATAGCCTTGTGATCAGAACCTCCTGGCAAACCATGACATGACAATAGCATCATACAGTAAATAATTAAACCAATGCAGAAGTTGCATGGAGTTCTGAAACAGAACCATTATACTTGGCTTTTTGTAGCTCCTCAAATGTAGCATCTACAATTTGTCTTTCTATCTCTCTCCTATTCACTTTCTATCTCTCTCCTATTCACCAGGGAAAATAAATAAATGAAACTAACTTAGTTTTGAAAAATGAGTAAAAGTACCCACATAATCCTCTGAAGAAGAAGAAGACGACGATAATTCAGACTCTTCTTCGCTTTCCCCGCCCGATTACAAATGATAAGTTTATCATATTTTCAATTCAAGAAAATTTCTAGTTCCCAAACCAGGAGCATCTTTGCACATTCAGTAGTATATTGTCATCAAAATAAGGTAAACTAAAATAATTACATTAACAAATAATTGATTTTGAAATCCTTTTTCTGAATTCTTATGCAGATTCAAGAAATAACAAGGCATTATATCCACAAAAAAAAAAAAAGTGATAGATTATTCATTAAAAGACAAAATGGAGATGCTAAAATTACCTCAGAATGGATATCATCAGAACCGGGAAAGGAACAATGAGCAGGCAAGCCAAGGACAACACCAATATTAGCAACAGCAATACATGCGCACCTGCAAAATTATCTAAAACTAAAATGTATAAATTGCTCCTCTCTCTCTCTCTCACACATTTCTCATTCACTCTCCAATCTGAATCTTAATCACTCTCAGGAATTTTAATTCCTTAAATTTAAACTAAGTATACATACATGTATGTTGATTTAGGCTACTGCCCTTTTCAATTCCATGTCTGATTTAAACGTACAAATCATGAAAATTTTGGTAAAATCACTCGGATGATGAAAGTTCACATCATATTCAGCATCAAAACCCACTTTTCCTCGCAAGAAATGCAAGAATTTTCAAGAATTACAACATAAAATGAGTAGGAACCATGTAGCAATTAAGAAAAAGAATAGCATCCAAAAATGGGCCTGAATTATTAAGAGAAATTAGAGAATTACATTGTCTCATGTAGGAAAATTTTCCATTCGATAATGTCAGTTGTGTTCCCTGCTCCTCGCCATGTCTCCATATACTTTTCACAATGGAATCCAATCTTTCTACGTTGGATCTTCAAAAAGAAAGACGCCCTTTGAATGATAATTCTCCAAGTTCTGTTGGCAAGGAACTTTCGCGTTGTTAATCTTCATTTTTAGAAACCAAAAAACACAACAACAACAACAGTCACATAAAAACAAAGAAGAAAAAATAGAAACTGATGCCATCACTTACACAGAAAAAAGAACTTGCTGGCCAAATCCTTCTCCATTCCTTAATCTTCGCCCGATCAAATCAGAGTAATGAGAGAGAGAGACAAAAAAAAATAAAGGAGAGGCAGAGTAGGGGTCGCGCAGAGGAAGATTGTTTTCAGGTTAGGGCAACACATGATCAAGGAAAAAGACAAAAGTATCCTCTACAGTAATATGAAGCGGCGTCGTTTTGAAGGAAGGAAATGAAGACAAAATCTCACAAAAACACTTAAGAAGACAAAATTATCCTTTGAATGACTAATTTATGCAAGTGCCCTTAAAAACAAAAAACCTTTGACAGTTGCCCCTCAACATAACAAAAATAACAAAATAACCACCGCGAAAACATCAATGAAAACGGGCATAATTTGCCAAATAATCACGAAATCACCCTTTAGCAATTTCACCATAGCAATGGGGCACCACTTTTATTATACTTATATTAATATTAACATTAATATTAATGTATGTATCTCTCTCTCTCTCTCTCTATATATATATATTTGCTCTTCATATTTAGTCCATATAACAAATAAGTCTCTAATATAAATTTAGGATGATTAACTGTTAAAATTATTTACTACTATTATTTAAGTTCATGTTCAAATGGGAGAAATAACGTTTCTCCTCCATTTAAACAAGAAAAATTTTTTAGTACTCTCCTAATCTCCTGGCTAAACAAAAGCAGAAGTTCGAGTTAATCTCCTAGCTAAGTAGAACAGCTGATAATTGTAACTAATCTCCTAACTAAAATAATCAACAATTTAAATCAATAATATTATCATTAACCCAAAGATAACGAACTAATGTAGAATTCAGCTTCAATCTTGCATCCTTTCTTCTGGATTACAATAGAAAAAATAGAGGGAGGAGATTAAATTGAATTGCACTTGCAAATAGCTAAAACCTCAACGTCAATTATTGGATAATTTAAATTTCAACCAAATGCGCAAATAAACCCACTGATGCACCCACAAAAGAGGAATAGATCGCATACCAAATCTGTAATTCCATAAGGCGATCAATACCACAAGAAGCGACAATAATCCTACTACAAACCTATTATTCTTCTTGAAAAACTCATGCCATTTATGTCATTTGGTAGCCAAAACCAAAACCCAAAATAAAGAATACTTGATGTTATCAACAAGCTCTTCCCTCAATTCCTAACCAACAAAACTCCTACTTTGAAACCACCAAGACAATAAGTAAAGCATTATCCAATTTGTATTCTTAAGAAAATTCGTAATCCAAGGAATTATAGACAAAGCAAAAGCCAACAATAACTGCTACATGCAAAAACAATATCAACATAACCCAAATTCGTATTCACAAGTAAAACATCCTCTAATTCAAAACAACAGCTACTCCACAAACCCAGTCTTCCCCATATGTCTTTGCTAAGTTAAAATCACAAAGAAATTAATTTTCACACTGATTAGCCACTGGAAATTTGTAAAAGTTCTCTTACTTCATAAACCCAATCTTCCTCATAGGCATTCTTGCCACTAATTGATGGCATCGATAACTGCCTTAAGTTTTGATCATCGACTGCCCCGTTTCATAAACAAGCTTCATCACTAGTAAGTGAAGGATGATGGAGAATAAAGAGTGTTGATTACTAGCTCCCCTGTTTCATAAATCAGCTTAACCATCACTAGTTATCTCGGTTCATAAATAGGTTTCATCACCAGCGATTAGTGAAGGATTATGAAGAAGAAAAGTCGATTAGGTGTTTAATGAAGATTAATTTATAGGTGATTGAGGGTGAGATGATCTAGGAAGAAAAAGGAGATTTCAAGTAGTTGCAGAGAGAGAGAGAGAGAAAGAGTGAGTAAGTAAAGTTTATTTATTTTAATACAAAAAGAGTGGAGTTTATTACATGGGAGTCCATATCGTTATCTCTCTCGTTTAAATAGGGACTTAAATAATAGTAGTAAATAATTTTGATAATTAATTGCTCTAAATTTTAAATTAAGTATTTATTGTTCTACAGGACAAATATGAAGAGCAAATTTGTATTTTATTTCTCTCTCACTGATTTTCGATATATATATATATATATATATAGAAAATCAGATGTCGTTGGCTTGGATAGAGCAATTTATGGTGAAAGGAATGAGATGAAATGGTTCTGCTTGGTTGTTATACACTTTCGTCTAATTTCTTTCCTTTAGGGATTCTTTCATTAGTTGGATGTCGTTCCTTTAAGGGGTTATATATATATATATGATCATCTAAATGCAAGCCAACTTCCATTAGTGGTCCCTCTTTCCCAGGAACCAATGGTTACGAATCAACATCCAACTAACGAAAGAATCCCCAAGGAATCAAATTAGACTAAAGTGTAGAACAACCAAGTGGAACCATTTCATCTCATTCCTCTTCACCATAATTTGCTCCATCTAAGCCAATGACAGTTGATTTCTTATATATATATATATATATATGTGTGTGTGTGTGTGTGTGTGTGTATGTGTGTGTGTGTCTGCGCGCGCACGCACTACATAACTCTTAGAAATGCTATAGAAGTCTGATGCAGGATATAAAAATTATAAGAGATAATCCCATATTAGTTTTGATTTGCTTATTAAGTTTAAGAGGTATAATAATCTAAACATTAGCAACATGACAACATGCACAGTTTAGTAAATATGAATTAATTAATATTTTTTTGAATTTTTAGAATATGATATTAATTATTTTTATGCTGATGTTTATTTTTATTTTAAATAATTCAAATCATATCAATAAAATAATATTCATATAAATATTAATAATTTAATTCATATAAAGCAAATAATATTCATACAAATAAGTCGTTATTAATATCAAAAATACAATTCTCTACTTATTCAAAATAATTTAAATTTGTTTAAAGAATTTGAAATTAAATATATGAAAGATCAAACATCATAATCACTAATTAAATTAATAAAATATATAAACTACAATTGAATGTAAAGAAAAAAATTATAATGAATACTAAAAAATTTTTTAATCTTTTTTTAGCAAATATAATTACAAAGTATAGAATTTAATCATTTAAAATAACTATGAAATCAACTAAATTTAAAAGCTTAATAAACTAATTAATAAAAAATGAAAATTATGTATGAGTTGTTATTTAATTTAGTGATATTATAATGACAAATTACATGAATAATCCAAAATCGTTTACCTTTATATCAAATTAATCCTATTCCTTTTTTTTTTTTAATTTTGAAATATATGCACTTTTTCTTTCTATCAATTGTACTTCAACATGATTTTTAGTTGGATTGGCACTGATGTAGATATTCGAGTAAAAAAATTAATATCGATCTATTTGATTTTAGATTTATAAAACAGGATCTAAATTATAATAAATCATACAAATTGAATTAGGATAAAAAAAAAATTGAATTAACCTAAAAATCTTCATTCGAATTCAAAGAATTAATAATTTGAATAAGAAAAATAAAAGAGATTTATACATTTAATTAAATAAATAATTAAAGAGATCCTTTAACATATTGATGAGTTCAATATTTTTTATTATTTGAAGAGATTATATTTTTATCTGGTAGTAATCCCAAATTTTTTTAGCTCTTTCATGTTTAATCTTTTGAGTCATCTCTTTATTTTATATACTATACAATAACTTTTTTTTCTTTCACATTTGATTTAGACTAAAGTTGTGTCCTTTTTTATTTGAAATTATATCTCAAAATTTTTAAATAATTAAGTCCTTCCTAATACATATTCTAAGGCTAAATAAAGATTATATATAATGTTCTCTTTTTAATTAATATTTTACTTTTTTTGAGATCGATAAATTTAAGTTGTCCTTTATTTATGTTCCCATATTAATTATTATTAATTCATAAAATAACTAATAAGAATTATTGTTGATATTTTATGTATTTAAGGATGAATTTGCCTCATCTATCCAAAATCTTTTGGATTTTCAAAACAGTAGAAGGTCTACCTCTTGGTTACCAAGAAGTTCATCTATAACTTTTACTCCTATAGTTATTCCAGCCCAAAATTTTCAAAGAAGTAAATCTTTTAGAGAATCATCTTCACCCATAACCCTTGAACATGTTGATTTTCCATCTAATATTCCTAGGCCCATTTATAGGGAAACTGACCGTAGATCTAATGAAGAATCTACTATTAATCCTGATCCTAAGCCTAGTGGACTATCTCCCTCTCCATCTCAGATGAAAAGATATTCCACAATCAGTATTCTACTGTCAATCTTGATCCTTAGCCTAATGGACTATCTCCTCTCCATCTCAGATGGAAAGATAATCCACAATCAGTATGATTTCAAAATCTTTTACTATTGACAAAGAATTTTTAAGGAAAGAATTGAGTGAAGATTATAATAAAGTAAAAGTTGGGTTTGAACAACTTTTGGAAAGTAGTAGGAAATGAATCTGCCATCATTTCTGGTTCAAGGTAGCAAATCTGTATCATGTTAGGTTTTTGAAAATAGGAACATGTTTCTTTTCTTTTGCCACCACTTGAGAAAATAGTGGGGGCTTCTCTTTATTTTTATTTTTGTTTGTATTCTTATTAGATGAGGGCCCAACAGAAGAGGATGGATTAGCAAGAGTTTTTGGGGCTTTTGGGCTTTAGTTGGAGGCAAAGGCTAGAAAGAGGTCTAGTGTTGACATCTTTTTCTTGGACATATCTGGGTTTAGCGGAAGGAACTGATTGTGAGTTGGGAATTTCCTGCAATAATTCTCTTATTAAAAAGTCAAGAAGAGAATTAGAAATTCCTTTGATATATTCTATATCAAAATCAAAGTTACTTAAAATAGCTTGTCATCTGGCAAAAACTTATTTTGAAATAAAATTTTTAACATATTTCTCTAAAATATATTTTGCTACTGAACAATCAATTCTTAATAAAAACCTTTTATTTACTAAATCATCTTCAAATTTAGTAATGCATAAAACTATGGATAGTAACTCTTTCTTAATAGTAGAGTACTTACTCTGTGTGTCATTTTCATAAACATGAATGATATCTGACTAATGACTTATTGGTTTGTTTTGGAAGTTTCTATTCCTCCAAATTCAAGATCAGAGGCATTTGTTTCTACTGTATAAAAGGCTTCAGGGTGAGGAATTGATAGATAAGGAAGTTTTTTGATATTTTCTTTTATGGTCGTAACAATTTGAGCATGCTTCGAAGTCCAAGTAGAAGCGTTTTTCTTAAGACGTTGAAATAAAGAGTTATAAAGTAATCTAATGCTCTTATAAAAATTAGCCACATAATTAATACAACTAAAAAACCTTTATAATTGATTTTTGTCTTTAATAACATCAGAAAATTTGTCAGAAAATTCAATGGTTCTATCAATTAGCTGGATAGTTCCTTGAAAAATCGTTTATCCTAAAAATATGATTTTTGTTTAAAAAAGTTTCATTTTTGGTGCAGATACTATAAGACCATTATCTTGAATGACCTTGAGAAACTTTTCCAAATGAATAAAATGTTGTTCTAAAGTTTTTAAAAAGATTAGAACATCGTCAATGTAAACAATTGAAAATTTTTTGCAATCACTTAAAATATGATTCATAATTCTTTGGAACTCAAAAAGGGCATTTTTGAGTCCAAAGGGCATAACATTTCATTCATAGTGCCCAAAAGGAACATCCTATCGGATTCTTTAATTTGAATATGCCAAAATCCCAATTTCATATCGAATTTTGAAAAAATATTGCCATCGTAGAGTCTTTTAAGTATATCTCTTTTATTAGGGATGAGATATATGATCCATTCTCAAACCTTGTTAAGAGGCTTGTAAATAAAGTTGGTTTTGATTTAAAAACAAGAGAAATAGGTAAAACTTTATAATTGAGAACAAAAATATTAAAAAATGAAATAGAAATATCAAAATTTGGAAGAAATTGCTTAGAATGAAAGGCGATGTATAGATAAAGTAATAAAAAAAAGATATTTAAAAATGTGTGGAGTAAAATAAGTTACATAACCAATTAAATGGAAGGAAAAAATTCATAAATTATATAGAATTGTATTCATTTGTATGCTTGTATAAAATTTGTAGTTGTTTTAATTATATAACTAAATAATTATGGGCTCAAAGTTTTGGATTTTGAATAGTATCAATAGAGAATACATGACAAGATAAGATTGATAAGAGTAATAACGATTTATAGAAAAGTAACTTTAACTTAATTTTTATATTTGATGCTTAATTTGTACATATTTGAATAAATTGATAATATTATATTTGTAGAAATAATAATAATTTTTTTATTAAATGGCTAACATGTTCTTAGTGGACAAGGATAGTAAATCAATGGCTCATATACCTTGCTTAGACTACATATAATTGGGATAGAGTACATCTCATAATTCAACTAATTTGTATACATTAATATCTTTAATTTACTTTTAAGTATAAATTTATATTTTTATTGACTGTTTAAAATAATTATATTTTTAATTTTATTTTATTCTATTAAGTAGATTTGGTTCTATTTTAAAAAATCAAAAGCAAACTAAATCAATTTAACCAAAATTTTTTAAAGAACAAATCAAACTCAATTGACTTTCATATTCGATCAAATGGAGTCGTTCATAACTAGTCAATTTGGTTCAATTTCTCAATTCAACGTGGATACAAACCCTTTCTAGTTATACTTGCATTTTTTTTTTTGGCATTTCATTCTATATTTTACTGAAATTTAGGAACACATTTATATTGCACTAACAACTTTTTTTTTTATTTTATATATTATTGATAATTTTTTCTCACAATCATGTTACTCATTCTCAACCCCTCTATATAAATCTCATATTTGTATTAAATTATTTTAATATATAACGTATGATATGATTTTTTAATTTAAATATTGTATTAATATTATTCTATATTTATGATTTTATTAACATATGCAATATCTTCATTTTATGTAAATATATTTTATTTTTATTAGGCTTGGTTGGTCAAACTTAAGTCAAACCTCTCTTTTAATCTTGACAATATAAATTGAAATACTCTAATCATCTTCTTTAAGTGTTGTGATTGCAGAAATAAAGTTAGAATGTCATTGAAAGTTAGATGGAGAAGAAAATCAAAATTGGATCGTATGTTGCAATCGCTAACTTGATAACACGTCAAACAAATTTGGGTAGTCTAATTTGCAATCAGCTTCATGATATCACTTAAGATTGCGACACTCAAATATTCAATAATGAACTTTTGAGAACCAATCAAAGAATGCCACGTGTTAAGGAACCGTTCGAAAAGTTTAAATGTCACGACCGTTACAACATTGTTGAGACTGTGACTCTTCTCCAACTCAAATCTCAAATTTCTCAAGCCCATTTGCGTTCCATGGTCACAAGCCCGTCACCAGTGCAACTTGAATCTCGTCTGGGACTAAGGCTTTGCGTTCGAGATGGTTGAGCTATAAAGAAGGTCCCACTAGCTAGTTTTATGAGAAACTAATGTTGTGTTGTCATATGTACTAGCTGTTAAATGCAAATTGATATTCTCAACTGTGACTAAGCTCCAGAGCAAAACCTAAGTCACGACTGCGACATGTCTGTCTCAACTACTACTTTTGTCTAATAAGCATTAAATGCTAGATTTTGTTACCAATTTTGAAGATTATGAGCTAGTTTTGTCTCTAACTGTTGGCTCTTGTGCACCAGAAAAGGGTTGAATTGGTAGTAATTTAAACTTTTAGAGGAAGCACATACAATTAAAAAACATAGAGAAAGAGTAGAAGAAGAATTAAGATAAGAGATTTATAGGGTCCGAGTATTAACCAACCCTACATTCACTCCTAATTCATCAACTAAGTGTTTCACTAAATCATTAGTGTTTTACAAGCTCACACTCAACTTAGTGTTTAGGCTTACACCAAAACTCATAAGTTTTTTTTCAAGGCTCATACTCAAACCTTATACTGTTGGACTAAGTGGTGATGCAACAACCCAAAAAGGAAGGGGTGAATTGGGTTGTAAATAAAAATAAAAAATATAATCACAAATAACTAAAGTCAAAACTACAACCACATAAATCAATATAAGAATTTATAGTGGTTTGACAATTTGCCTACTCCACTCCCTAAACTTTCACTTAGGTCTTTCTATTCTTTTTCTAGGCTCAAGAACAAAACATTTCCTTTTCTAGGCTCAAGAAGAACCTTTCATTTTACAAGCTCAAGGATGACCTTTTCTTTTATAGGCTCAAGAATAACCTTTCCTTTTACAGGCTCAAGAATAACCTGTCCTTTTACAAGCTCAAGAAGAACCTAACCCTTAGTATTTTTCTAGAAACAATACCAACCTTTACAACCATTAGCAAGGAAAGATCCAAGCAGTGTCTATGCCTCTCAAATAGGTAGCAAATATATAGAACTCAAGAAAACCTACTCTAAAAAGGAGTAACAAAAACAATCTCACTTTACCCAAATACAAAGCAACACCATCAAAGGTTTACACAAAGAGTTACAAAGATGTTCACACTTGTTCACAATATTTTCTAACCTTTTCTCTAACCTTTATAAACTTTAAAAATGTTCCTTATATAACCAAGCTCTAAAACTAGTTGTTAGAACAGTTGATGTTATGTCTAACAACTTTTTTGTAAAACTAGTCATTAAAACAATTGATGTTATGTCTAACAACTTTTTTCCAAAACTAGCTGTTAGAGATGACGACAACCATTGTTCTTCATCAAACTTGTTAAACTTGTAACAGTAACTTTCAATGCTTGTTATCTGTCATTTAATACTTGTTAGCTTCGACTATAATGCTTGTTAGAGAAAAAATAATGCTCATTATTCATTTCTAGAAAGCTTGAACTTCGTGCTCTGTTTTTCAAACTTTGGACAGTTGTTTTCCATGCCTATTGAGCAATTCACAATGTCTATTGGAAACTCTTTCAATGCCTATTGGAAAGGGTCAATGCCCATTTTAGGTTCTAGAAGTTTTAACTCAAGGCTTGGACACTTTTCTCATGCCTATTGCGGATATGCAAGGTCTATTGCTAGGCTAGATCAATGCCTATTATGAAACTTCAACGCCCATAGTTAGATCAACATAGCTCAACCTGGAGTACTTCTATAACATTTGTTACAAAAGGACAATGTCCATTATGAGGTCCAGAAGACTTTGGCAACAGAACAACATCCAATCAACGTCTATTATTTATCCTTCAATACTTGTTGAATGGTCCAACACCCATTGGGAGATATTCAACACCTGTTGAGCTTGCACAATGCCTATTAAACTTGTTCTGGCCCTTTAACGTTCATTAGGTCTTGAGGTCACATGTTCTCTAAATATGCTCCCTTAGCATTCACAACAATCTCCCATTTTGACTTTCGTTGGGTCTGTTTAAATCATCCAAAAACACTAAAGTACAAATATTAGAAATTCTTTTGGTTTTGTTATAGTTTTGTTATCCTTCAAAACACTAATTTTATTATCATTCAAAACACATCATTCAAAGTAGAGAAGTGAGTCTAATGCCTTAGGGTTACATATTCTTCAAACATTCTTCTACTGGTATTCACAATAATCTCTCACTTTTTGAATGATGACAAAACCGAGATGCTTTGATACCAAAAATAAAAAAACTTAAACACACAAAGGATACCAAATGTTAAAACACAAAACTAAAAATAAGATACCAACTAAAATACATACCAATCAAAATAGCCACACAAGGCTTGATACCAATTCAACATAAGGTTTGATATCAATTATTGGAATATCCACATAAGGCTTGATACCAAGTATGCTACTTAACAAGCCACATAAGATACCAAATGTTATACCATATAAGATACCAAATATTGGTTGTTAAAAACATAGACGATACCAAGTGTTAGGTTATACACATAAGTGATACCGAACAAAGCAGTCAAATCATCTAATCAAAGCATCCAAAACTTCTCCCTCACAAAAAGACATACAAAAATTCTTCCCTTAAAAAAATATTCTTCCTTTATAAACATACAAACATTTTCTTCCTAAAATCTAGACCAAGTTCCTTAAAAAAAAAAAAACAAGGCAAACATGATGATACCAAAAATATAGAATAAACAACAAAGAAAAACTTCCCCTATCTTTATGCTTTCTTCTAATAAATCTCCCAAGATATTCAAACACAAATTCAGTTGACATAACTTGGGATTATATATTCTCTTCATAAATTAAGAAAAATAAGAATGAAAGGATATTTGCTAGAGATTCCTAAACTAAAACATCAAATTGATATCTATGATGGTTCATAAAACCAACTCCCCCTCAGTAAACACATATTAAACAAAATAAAAGGATGGATAGAGATACATTACAGTTAATGATACCATTTGATACTGATTATTGTGTTTTTTCAAAAAATACAAGTCTGTTTTAAAAGAAGCTTTAGCTCCTCTTCAAATTCTGTAGCTCCAATCACTGTTTGATTTTCCATTTTGAGCAGAGGATGAGAAGCTTCCAAACCTATAAAATCAAACTATCTTTGGTGCCTATTTTCTCTTGGGCCCATGAGGGTTAACAGTATAAATATGCTTATCTCTCAACCTAGCATAACAAAAGAATATTTTATGGCCATAATTTCCATAATAAAAGCATTATCAAATGAATGCTTTCTTAAGCTCATGTGGAGAGCATGAGTAAGGTGGCATCTTAAAAGATTGGTGCCTAAAATATGGAGGAACTTGTGTATTCTTATAATACTTGCTTTTATAAATGAAGGCATGATTTGCCTTTGGTCTTTGAAAATCAGGGTGTGAACAACTATGTTTATGCATATGTGAATTAGATGAAGGTGAGGGATTTCAAACTTTGGTAGAAGCTCTAACAAATTTTGGCTTAGAAGTGAAAAGTTTAGAATGATCAACACCTAAGTCATGTCTATCTCTTGACATCTTTGGAGAGCTCAAAATAAGAACAAGTTTTTCTTTTCCTTTTGTAAAAGAGGCAAGTGAATCCTTAAAAGTTGAGTCTCTTTCTTGAGACTCTCATTTGGAGAAGACAACATTTTATAACATTTTTTTTCTTAGTTCAAAGCCTTATTTTCTTTTGTAATAGCTTAAAACTTTTCTTTAGTTCCACCAATTTAATTTTTAAGATTTTGTTTCCTTCAAAACTTTTATTAAGATTATTATTAGTGGATTTTAGGGCCTCAATAAGGTTTTCAATAGTAAGCATGTCTTCTAACTCTTGATTATCTTCATCTAAATCACTATAACAAAAGTTAGGATATACCTATTTTGAAGAGCTTTCCTCCAAGGCCATCAAACAAAGATTCGTTCTTTCTCTTCTTTTTATCCTTAGCTCTTTTTCATCTTCACTTGGTTTTAATGCACTAGTAGCTCTTTCTTCATCTTCACATGGTTTTGATCCACTAGAGTCATCCTAAGTGGCTTTATAGACTTTTTTCTTCTTTTTGTTCTTCTTCTCAACTTTCGCTTTTAGGCAATCTGCTTTCATGTGGCCAAGCCTGCCACATCCATAGCATTCAATCTGCTCAAGCTTGCCTTTTCCCTTCTTCTTCAAGATTCTTCTAAATTTATTTGTCAGGAGGGCTATTTGCCCTTTATCCTCCTCTTCATTATCATTTGAGCTAAGACATTTAGAGGTAGCTTTAAGAGTTATATCAATCTTCTTCTTATTTGTATCCTCAAATGTGGGTGAAGCTTCTCTGTTTAGGTTCATTTCATACTCAATGAGATTTCCCTATAGCTCATCAAATGGCATGATCTTTAAATCCTTTGAGTTCTTGAAAGAGGTGACCTTGCCAAGCCACTCCTTAGGTAGATAGCTCAGAACTTTCTTTACAAGTTCTTCATTGGTGAATGTCTTCCCTAGAGCCTTCATTCTCCAACAATCTCAATGAACTGATCATACATTCTTGAGATTATTTCATCAGGCTTTATAAGGAAGGTTTCATACTGATAAATGAGGGTCTCACTCTTTTTTTTTTTTACTTGATTTGTTCCCTTATATGTGATCTCCAAGGCCTCATAGATTTCCTTGGCAATTGACTTCATGCTCACCTTGTTATACTCACTTCTGCTTAAGGCATAAAAGAACATATGAATGACCTTGATTTTGCTAGCAACTTGCCTTTTTTCCTTGTCAGAGATCTCATCAATGACTTTTTCTATTTGAGTTCCATCGAGAAGTGTTTTCATTGGAGTGTATGGATCTTTCTCCATAATTTTCCATAATTCAATGGAATCATATCTAAGAAAGTAATATATTCTGCTTTTTCAATACTGGTAGTCTGTTCCATTAAAGAATGGAGGTCTTACTATTAATTGTCCTTCTTGTCCATGCTCATTTTAAATTGTCATGGTCATGTCCATCTTAATTTAAGCTTTGAAAGAGGCCAGACTCTAATACCAAATGTTGAATTGAGTGGCGATAATGCAACCCAAGAGGGGGTGGGAGGGGGTGAATTAAGTTGTAAACAAAAATTAAAAAAGACAACCACAAATAACTAAAGCGAAAACTACAAACACATAAATCAATACAAGGATTTGTAGTGGTTCGACAACTTGCCTACTTTACTCCCCAAGCTTTTTATTCTTTTTTCAGGTTCAAGAACAAAACCATTCCTTTTCTAGGCTAAGGAAGAACCTTCCCTTTTATAGGCTCAAGGATAGCCTTTCCTTTTACAGGCTCATGAAAAACCTACCCCTCAATACTTTTCTAGGCACAATACCAACTTTTACAACCACTAGTAATAAAATATCCAAGCAGTGTCTATGCCTCTTAAATAAGCAGCAAATATACTATTAGTACTTAAGAAAACCTACTCTAAAAAAAAGTAACAAAAAAAATCTCACTCTATCCAAATACAAAACAACACCATCAAAGGTTTGCAAAAAAAGTTACAAAGATGTTCACCTTTTTTCACAATGTTTTCTAACCTTCTCTCTAACTTTTTAGAATTTAAAAATGCTTCTTATATTGCCAAGCTCTAAAACTAGCAGTTGGAACAATTAATGTTATGTCTGATAACTTTTCTGCAAAACTAGTTGTTAAAGATGACAACACTCATTGTTCTTCATCAATCTTGTTGAACTTGTAATGGTAACTTCCAATGCTCATTAGCTTTGACTGTAATGCCTATTGGAGAAAAAATAATGTCTATTGTTCATTTCCAGAAAGTTTAAACTTTGTGCTCTATTTTTCAAACTTTGCACTATTATTTTTCACACCCGTTGAGTAATTTGTAATATCTGTTGGAAACTCCTTCAATGCCTATTAAAAAGGGCCAATGCTTGTTTTAGGTTTCAGAAGCTTTAGCTCAGGTTGGACATTTTTCTCATGCCTATTGCAAATATACAATGTCTGTTGCTAAGCTAGATCAACACTCATTGTGAAACTTTAATGCCCATGGGTAAATCTATTACAACTCAACCTGGAGTACTTCTCCAATTCCTATTGCAAAGGGACAATGCTCTTTGAGAGGTCTAAAAGACTTTAGCAAAAGAGTGACATCCAATCAACGTTCATTGCTCATCTTTCAATGCCCATTGAACGGTCCAACGCCCATTGAACTTGCATAATACCCATTGAACTTATTCTAGCCCTTTAATGTTCATCGGGTCTTAGGGTCACATGTTCTCTAAATATTCTCCTCCTAGCATTTACAATAATATCCCCTTTGACGTTTGTCACGTCTGTTCAAATCATCCAAAAACACTAAAGTACAAAACATTAAAAATTCTTTTGGTTTTGTTATAGTTTTATTATCCTTCAAAATAATAATTTTGTTATCATTCAAAACACATCATTCAAAGTAGAGCAGTGAGTCCAATACCTTGGAGTGACATGTTCTCTAAACATTCTCCCCTTGGCATTCATAATATATATAAGTGTTTTACAAAGGCTAACACTCAAACCTATACAGGAGTTTTTTTAAGGCTCACTCAAAAACCTAAACAAGGTTTTTCTATACAAAGGCTCACTCTTAAACCTAAACCTAAGGTGTTTAAAGCTTACATTAAACTATATATAAAAAAATAGAGTTAAAATTATGAGAATTAACTTTACAAGATTTTTTGCACAATCAATGGTTATTCTCTATCATTCAAGTCCAAGCCCATTTAGTGGTGTATTTATAGGTTACACATACCAAAGAGATGTTGCAAATCAATTAACTCAAAAGTTGGTGAAAGAATCTCGCATAGAGTGCTTGTCTAGCAGTGGTCTCAATTGAGATTAGATAGGTTGCAATTGAGATTAGGTGAGTCACGATTGAGAATTCCATTTGTGTGTAACAGCTAGTACATATGGGAACATAACATTGGTCTTTTTGAAAAGTAGCCATTGGATCTCTCCAACAGATCATAAAATTCATGATCTCTACTGAATGTCACAGTCTCTACTAAAATTTAACCTGCCACGCAAATCAAACTGCTTTCCTATTTTTCTTTAGTCATGGTCATGACAAGTAAGTCATGATCAAGAATTTTGAATCTCTAATAGCCATTTCAAAATTCATGATCTCTACCAACAGGTCATGGTCGAGAGTATGGCAGGAAAATTTTCATACTTTGAGTTTTTTTGCTTCTAATCACTTCTATTAACTTTCAATGAGATTATAACTTAATATCTGTAAGATCAACACTTAACATTGGCATTAGAACCTGTCAATCTATATTGTCAAGATCAAAAGAGACTTTTGACTTAGGTTTGAACAACCTAGTCCAACACTAACGTCTTTTTGGTGGGAGTAACCTATAAATACTACACTAAATGGAAAAAAAAAAAAAAACAAGAGGTAACATTTAATAAGGTAAAACTCTTACAAATTTATTTCTCAATTTTCTCTCTCTTAATTACTCTTTATTCTTGAGTTGTAAGAAATTTGGTGTGAGCTTTAGACATCCTTTAGGACTAGGTTTGAGAATGAGCCAAATTAGCCTTGGGAAACACTTATAAGGTTGTTTATGAACCTTTGCAAAACATAAGTTATAAAGTTAGATGTGATATTTCAAAACACCATTTAGTATTAGTGGAACACCCAATTGCAAGAATTGGGGAAATGATGTAGGGTTGGATAATACTCAAACCACTATAAATTGTTGTGTGTTGTATTCTTCTTCTTTTTCTTCTTCTAATACTTACATAACTAGCTTTCCTTCTAAAATTTGAATTTTTCACTAATTCAATCTCCTTCTTGGTGCTTAAAGGCGAATAAGTAGTATCAGAGGTTGACTTTAATTCAAGCCTTAGTTGTGTGAGAAGATATCATGGCACAAGAAGGAATCCATACCCATTTTAAGCCTTTCTTTGATGGATCTGACTACACTCATTGGATGTATAGAATGAAAATCTACCTTAATAGTGATGTGGTAGATTTATGGGATGTTGTAATCAAGGAATAAAAGCCACCAACTAAAGTTGTGGATGGAAGTGAAGAGTTAATTCTAAGGGAAAAATGGGTGGAGGCTCATAAAAGGTCCAAAATCAAAAATAAAAGGGCAATTGCTATTCTACTAAGCTTAATGTCAAGAGAAGAAATTGTTAAAGTTCAACATTGTCTAACTGCACATGAAATTTGGAAAGCTTTGGAGAATTATCATGAGGTCACAACCCTTGTAAAATCTAGTAGGTTAGAGATGTATGTAATGAAATAGGAGCTTTTCATGATGAAGAACAATGAAAGCATCACCTACATGACCAATAAACTCCTTTCTATTGTCACAAATATGAAGAAATTTGGAAGAGTTCTTACAAACCATGAGGTAAACACTAAAATTTTTAAATCTCTTCCTTTTGAAAAGTTTAGTGCTAGAGTTTATAGTATACAAAAATCTAATCTAGAAATTAGAAAGGTGCAAACAAATGTCCTTATTAGCAAGCTACTTACCCATGAGCTAGCCATAAAAATGGATGAGGAAATGAAAAGTTGAGAAGACAAAGGGATAAAAATGAAAAAGTAGAAAAAAAGACTTTTGCTCTCAAATCTAATAAGGACAAGGAAGTGGTAGAAAGCACTAGTGATAGTGATGAGAGTGGAAAAAGAGAAAGAAGAACTTGCAATGCTCTCAAGGAGATCTAAATAGCTCATGAAGAGAAGAAAAAGAGAAGGAACCTCAAAAAAGTATCATCATCGCCTTACTTCAAGGAGAAGAAGAATGAGGTGACTTGCTTTTAATGTGGAAATTGAGGTCACATAAACTCTGAATGTCCCAAGTTTAAAAAGAAAAAGAAGTGGATAAGGAGAAAAAATGAAAGCTTCAAAACTATATGGGATGATGATTCAAGTAAGGAAGAGGAAGAAGAAAAGGTTATAAACTTTTATTTCATGGCTCAAAAGGACAACTCAAATAAGGTAAATATTTCTTCTCATTCTTATGATGAATATGATGTGTTTGAAAATGAAGAAGATGAGCTTCTTCAAGCTCTAACCTTGGGATATGATAAATATAAATCTCAAATGAAAATTTACAAGAAAAAGTGTTCAAAACTTTATGATTAATTTGAAAGCTTAAATGATCTTGTAAGTCACTTGAGGACTTTTAATGAAAAACTCAAGAAATCTATAGAAAATCTTTTTAAAACTTCATCCTCTCTTGATTTTTTAAGAAAAGAAAATGACTCTTTAAAAAGTGAAGTAATTGAGCTTAAGAATTTCATCTCAAGATTTCATAAACAAAAATAAGCTTTAGACACTCTCGTTATATCTTAAAGACCACACTTAATGAGAATGGTTCAGGGTTCAATGGAGCTTCCCTCATCTATATTTTCTCCTCTTACATTCATTAGAGCATCTACACCTCAAACTTCTAGTATTAAGGTTGTTGGGAAGAAAAGTGCTCCAAACACTGAGCCTCCTATGCCTATAGGTAAGGGGAGCGGTTCATAAGGCTCAAAAGCTGCCTCAAAGAGCTAGTCATACATATATGTACTTAAAGAGGCATGTCCAAGCACACACATAAAAACTTCTCTTATACTCCTCACTCATGCACTTGCATGCATTCATACAACTAAAATGTAAGAAAGCCATTTACTTATGCTAAGGTTGCTTATAAGAGAAAGACACGTAAGTCTAAACTCCAATACCATTATTGCATGAGATATGGCTATAAAAATGTTTTTGGGTTACATTAGGAAGGCACACCTTAAATCAAAGGATCTTTCCAAGCCTAACCCCAAGGACCTAAGTATGCTTGGGTACCTAAACAAATGTGAAATGTTTTTATTTTGTAGGAATGCTTAGAATCCAACATAGAGGATAATGATTGATATATGGATAGTGGGTGCTCAAAGCATATGACCAGGAATAAAAAACTATTCATAACTATTAAAAAAATGATAGTGGTAATGTCACATTTGGAAACAATGCCAAGGGCAAGGTAATTGGCATTGGAATTGCTAGTAAGAAAGGTTGCTCTCTCATTGATAATTTTTTTAGTTGAAGGATTGAAACATAATCTATTAAGTGAAGTCAATTATGTGACAAAGGTAATAGAGTCACCTTTGACCCTCAAAAATGTCGAGTTATCACCTTGGTGGATAAGAATGTAGTCTTTAAGGGTGAAAAAAGAGGTAATACCTACCTAATTAACTTAGACAACCTACTAACCAATCTTTTAAATGTCTTATTTCCATTAACAATGGGTCTTAGCTTTGGCATAAAAGGCTTAGACATGCTAGCATGCAGCTTCTATAAAGCTTATCAAAAGGAGAGCTAGTAGAAGGTCTTCCAAAGCTCAAGTTCATAAAGGATAAGACATGTGGACGTTGTCAAATGCGAAATCAACACCAAACATCCTATAAAGCCAAAAATATTGTAAATACTTCTAGACCTCTTCAACTTATTCATATGGATTTAGTTAGACCTGCTATGAATGCTAGTTTTGGTGGAAAGTATTGTGCATTTGTTATGGTTGATGACTACTCTAGAATTACTTGGGTATCATTTCTCTCTCATAAGAGTAATACTTTTGATGCTTTTAAAAGTTTTGCCAAATGGGTTCAAAATGAAAAAAGGTTACTGCATTTCTTCTATTAAGAGTAATTAAGGAAATGAATTTCAAATTGAATCTTTTGAAAATTATTGCTTAGAGAATAAGATTTCTCAAAATTTTTCTACTCTTATAACACCGCAGCAAAATGGTGTTATAGAGAGACAAAATAGAACATTGGTAAAGATGGTTAGAACTGTGCTTAATGAGTATTTTTTGCCAAATTACTTTTGGTCGAAGCCATCAATACCTCATGTTATATTGCAAATTGTGTTTTTAAAAGATCCATTTTTAACAAAACTTCTTATGAGCTATGTAATGAAAGAAAACCTAAGATTTCATATCTTAGAGTATTTGGTTACAAATGCTACATTTTAAATACCAAAGACAATCTTGAAAATTTTTCTTCAAAAATCAATGAAGGTATTTTTCTTTGTTATTCCACCACTAGTAAAGCCTATAGGGTCTTTAACAAAAAAGTCTATGTTAGTTGAAAAGTCTAAGAATTATTTTTGCTAATTCTAGGACACTTGATCCTAAAAAAGATTCTATTATTGATAATCTTGTAGGTGACTTTGAAAAGTTGGAGCTTGATCCTACACCTAGGGAAAATGTAATTGAACTTGAAGAAAATGAGCCATCCCAAAAAGTGGTGCAAGATCAACATCAACAAGAAAAGAACCAAGCTTAAGGACTCCCTAAGGATTAGAGATACTCCAAGGATCACCCAAAGGATCTTATCATTAGTGAGACATCCAAGGGAGTAAGTACTAGAGCTTAATTACATACTTTAGATAATAATCTTATTTTTGTTTCTCAAATTGAGCCAATGTCAATTGATTAGGCTTTTGATGATGAGAGTTGGGTGATTGTTATACAAGAGAAACTTAACCAATTTGAGAGAGATAAAGTTTGGAAACTTGTTCCTAGACCTAAGGAACACCTAGTTGTAGGTAGCAAAAGAGTGTTTAGAAATAAGTTAGATGAGCAAAGCTTCATCACAAGAAACAACATTAGATTGGTTGCTAAGGGACACAACCAAGAGGAAGACATTGATTATGATGAAACCTTTACACCTGTGGTAAGATTAGAGACCATTGGGATTCTTTTAGCATTTGCTTATCACATGAATTTTAAACTTTTTCAAATGGATGTGAAGAGTACATTTTTAAATGGTCTCATTGAGAAGGAAGTTTATGTTGAACAACCTCCAAATTTTGAGTCTCATGATTATGCAAATCATGTTTTTAAATTAACTAAAACCTTATATGGTTTGAATTAAGCTCTAAGAGCTTGGTATGAAAGGCTTAGTTTATTTCTCTTGCAAAATGATTTTGAAAAATGCAAGGTTGATACTACTTTGTTTGTGAAAATGCATAATAAGAATACACTCATTTTGCAAATATATGTTGATGTTATTATATTTGGTGCTACTAATGAGTCTCTTTGTAAAGAGTTTGCTAAGTGTATGACAAGGGAATTTGAAATGAGCACAATAAGTTCTTCTTTGGTCTTCAAAGTAAACAAACCAAAAAGGACATCTTCATCAACCAAGCCAAATATGCAAAGAAGCTACTCAAAATGTTTGGCATAGATGGATGAAAGGTAGCTAAAACCCCAATGAGTGCAACTATTAAACTAGACAAGGATGAATCAAGTAAGTCTATTGATGAAACGAAGTATAAAGGTATAATTGGTTCTCTTCTCTATCTTACCGCATCTAAACTCGATATTATGTTTAGTGTTTGTTTGTATGCTAGATTCTAATCTTGCTCTAAGGAATCACATTTGTATGTCGTTAAAAGAATTTTAAAGTATTTGCATGGCACATTGCATTTAAGATTTTGGTATCCTAGGAATTCATCCTTTAGTCTTCTTGGATATTCGGATGTAAATTATGCCGATAGTTTGATGGATAGGAAGAGCACTTCTTGAACTTGCCAATTTATTAGAGAATGTTTAGTTTCTTGGTTTAATTAGAAACAGTTTTAGTCATCTATCGCCAAAGCAAAATATGTAGCGACAAGTTGTTGTTGCACTTAAGTCCTTTGGATGAAACAATAACTCAAGGATTATGGCAAAGATGTTGATCATATTCCCATCAAATGTGACATCAAAAGTGCAATAAATCTTTCTAAGAATCCCATCTAACATTTAAAAAGCAAGTATATTGATATTAGACATTATTTTCTTAGAGATCATATCCAAAGTGGTAAGGTGATGCTTGATTTTATGGGCATTAATCACCAACTTGTGGATATTTTCATAAAATTCCGTAATGAAGAAGGGATGAACTTCTTCAAAAGGGAACTTAGGATGCTAGATGGAAGCTCCCTAAAGTGAAAATGAATCTCATTATGCGCATGTGTTATGAATGTTTGCAATTATTGTTTAATTTACTTAAAATGATGATTTATTTTGTTTAGATGTGCTAATCCATTGTACAATGGTGCCTTTCAATGCCAAATTGCTTGATAAATTGATCATATTAGATATAGTCCTTGTGTTTAAAACCTTACATTTCATTGATTTACAAAATTACCTTATAAATCACAACCGCTATTGTCTAATAGTAGTCGCTACATTCTTACTCTTTCAAACCTTTAAACTTATCATATTTCATGACCGCAACAAAGTACTAGCCACTGTGAAATTTTTCAAATTTAAAAAATCTTAACTGTTACTTTGTTCTTTCTTAAGGATATTATAGTTACTCAAAAATTTTACAATTTGCAGTCGCGATAAGAAAGTAGCGACCACGACCACCTATAATTGTTGGGTAATAATTACCTTGTCTCTCAAACGGTGCAATCTCAATCTGCAATGCATTTCTAACCATTTTTTAACTCCTTATTTCTACTTTCCACCATTCTTCTTTCTTCTAACTTTCAATTCTTCATCCTTTTTCTTCTTCCTCTATCTTCTAACTTCCCCTTACATTTCCTTCATATTTCATAGGTCTAAGAAAGTTCACTAGAAATCTTTCTTGACCTTACCAATCTACTCAATACCAAAATAGTTTAAGATAAAACTTATGATTATTTGTTTAATGCCCAAGGGATGAAGAGGCAAGAAATGTCCTTAGCCTCTAAAAGGAAAATGTTTGTCATCGAAGAGGAAAATGGAGTTGAGTCTCAAGAAGAACCTATTCAAGATCCTAAAGGAAAGAGCAAAGTTAAAGCTTCCTTTTCTAAATCTTCTTTTAAACTCTTTCTTGCTTCCATAAATCAAAAACTTGATAAGGTGATAAGAATGATCAAAAGAAGGTTCGTTCTTCTGTCTCACCTTCATAATGATTTAGTTGACCTTTAAGAGAAAGTTAGTGCTACTCCATGCCATCTTCCTAACTTTGTAGATTGGAAAGATACACAAGAGGAAGAGGGAGAAGATACCTAAAAAGGAAGAGATGACAAAGTCATTGAAGATAGTGATGATGCTAATGATATCTCTCCTACCTTTTAGACTTTTTTTTTCTTTTTCCTTCTTCTATTTTTCATTTTCCTATGATCATTTTTCTTTTATGTTTTTCAATTCTTAGACTCCTATTTTTTTCTTTAATAAAATTTTTTTCTGTGTTCTACTCTAATTCTCAATTGATTGCACGTATGATTGATTATTAGAATTGTGATTGTCATTATTATTGCCATTGTGATTATTCTTATACTTTTCCCTTTTATCCCCCTTAGATAATCCCTCTTTTTGATCTTGACAAAGGGGGAGAGATTATTGGTTTGAATGAATCTTTAACAAAAGGATGAGTATAAATTTGAGGGGGAGTACTTGTTTAAATTTTAAATCTTTTTAAGGGGGAGTACTTGTTTGAATCTTTTTAATATAAATTCTCAAATTTCCAATAGACTTCCATACACTTTATACAAACTTAATATCATGCATAAGTTATCTTTATCCCTTCACATTCAATTAGATTATCAAAATCAAAAGGGGGAGATTATTGAACTTGGTTGGTCAAACTTAAGTGAAATCTCTCTTTTGATATTGACAATATAGATTGAAATACTCTAATCATCTTCTCTAAGTTTTGTAATTGCAGAAATAAAGTTAGCATGTCATTAGAAGTTAGATGGAGAAGAAAATAAAAATTAGATCCCATGTCGTGACCGCTACCTTGGCAAAACTTAGAACAAATTTAGACAATTTGATTCATAGTCAACTTCAGTCACCGCAACACTCAAATCTTCAATGATGAACTCTTGAGAACTAATCAAAGAATGTCACGTGTTAAGGAGCTGTTTGAAAAGTTTAAGTGTCATGATCGCTATAACATTGTCAAGATTATGACTTTCAATTAACTCAAATCTCAAATTTCTGAGGCCCGTTTGTGTTCCATGGTCATAGGCACTTTACTAGAGTGACTTGAATCGTGCTCACAACCAAAGTTTTGCATATGAGATGCTTGAGCCACAAAGGAGGGTCTCAATAGCTAGTTTTATAAGGAACAAGTGTATTAGCCATTAGACGCAAATTGATGATCTTGATCGTGATTAAGCAAAATCAAAAACAAAACTTGAATCGCGATCGCAACATGCCTATCTCGACTGCTGCTTTAGTTTGACAAGCATTAAATGCTAGTTTTGCCTCCAACTTTGAAGATTATGAACTAGTTTTGTCTTTAACGTCTCTTTGTGGGAATAATCTATAAATACTCTAACAAATAGACATAAATGCAATAGAATAGTATTTTCTAAGGCAAAATTCTTGCAAATTTATTTCTCAATTTTCTCTCTTAATTACTCTTTATTATTGAGTGGTAAGAAGTTTGGTGTAAACTTTAAATATCCTTTGGAATTGGGTTTGAGAGTGAGCCAATAGAAAACTTTTGTATAGGTTTAAGTGTTAATCTTGGAAAACACTTGTAAAATTGTGCGTGAGTCTTTGCAAAATACAAGTTGCAAAGGTAGGTGTAATCACTATTTAATATTAGTAGAACACTCAATTGTAAGAATTGGAGAGTGGATGCATGGTTGGTTAATATCCAAACCACTATAAATTATTGTGTATTCTATTTTTCTTCTACTTTTTCTAATATTTGCATAACTAATCTTTCTTCAAATTTTAAAATTTTCACCGATTCAACCTCCTTTTTTTATATTTAAAAACCAACCATTTTTAATTATTGTCTTATAATAAATTATTATATGAATAAAATAAATTATCGCGTGAAACTCAATGTTTTATTTTTTTAGTTGTTTATTACTATTATTATAAAATGTCTGTTTATGATTTATTTATTTCAAAACTTTGTTCAAGAATCATTTTTTTTTTATCTTTTACCGTTTTATTATTATATTCAATAGTACTATTCAAGAACCACAAATATGTGACTCTTATTAGTATCATACTATACAACATTGCCTCTTAAGATTTCTCTATAATTTTATCCTTATCAACATGAAACCAAAAAAAATGCAATTAGGAATAATTTTATCAAAACACAGCGGTACAAAATACGGTAAAAAAAAAAAAAAAAGGGACAACCTGGCATTTCCTTAGTTATAGTGGCCAACCAACCCTCATTATAGGCGTTCTCTTCGAAAATTTTTTGGTGGCCAACAATGGACGCTCACTTTCATATTTATTTTAGGATACGCACAGGTATAGTCCAGTGTTTGATTGCCTTAAATGCTATAATTATCAGATACAAAAAAAAAAAGTTCAAAATGATATATAGAAAGTGAAAAAGAAAAATAACTGACTTTTATACGGAATGAAGAGATTCTTCAAACGATATACGGAAAGTGAACAAAATAATAAATAAATTTGACATATAAACTAAAGATATTCTATACTCAAAATATGAAATTAAACACAGTCCAATATGATTACTATTATCATTGTTATCATGAATATTGCATTTTGCTCACTGATAATTTTTTTAAAGATATAAAATGGGAACTAAAAAGATATATAATTGAAATCGAATAAAATATAGAAAATGAATATCTAAGCCAACAAATTCCATATCTGATGTAAATTTTTTTTTTTTTTTAAAAAAAGAAGCGAATGCTGCCTTAAGAGCTACAATACTACAGATGCCCAGAGCAACACCTATCAGCGCCCTTAATTCTATTGTGTTTGTTAAACTCACAATCCCTTCCTCTTTATACACTGAAGTAAAAAAAACCTGTACTCTTTAAACATTAAAATCAATTTTGTCCGGACCGCAGTTTGGCATACCAAATTCCAACCATATACTAAGAAAGTTACTGCTTGTAAAATATTGCACTAACAATTACAGCTCTGACAGATACACATCAACGGATGGTAAGAAAGCTGAAGCGCATTAAGGTTACAATGTGTTCAACTCTGACAGGTAAACATTAAGGTTAACATTGCTATAAGAGTTGCTCATTCTTCTGTTATATACAATACTGGAAGCTGGAGTTGACAAGTCATTTTAATCCACAGCACCAACAATATCTCAGGTTGTCACTAGATGAGGACCAGTGCGGGGAAGCACACATGAATAAGTGACATACTTCACACTGTCCAAAAGCACAACCACAAAAATCCGAGAAATGGACTTTGGTGTTATCATGCCATCAATGTCACTGTCACTGGCCTCTCTGGGATCAATGAGCACAGAGACAACCATGGAAGAGACCGATTTGTTACCTTGGAAGTTGTCTTTCTGTGAACTTTTAACATGTTCTCTAGTAATATTGAGGTCAGGTCCCGTGAGGGAAATTGGAAGACCGTGAAGGATCCTTCTGTTTTTCCCTCTTTGATGAGTAGCATTCTGCTGCCGCTTAGCTGTGATATTGGCAACTGAGGAAGCAGGAATAATCGCTCCAGGAGCTGGTGAGACATCAAACTGGCACACTTCAGTGCACATGCCAGTACTTAACATTGGTCCTGCAAATTGGGAAAAGAAAGGCATATGAGACCGCCAATTCCTCAATTTCAGGAAATGGATGCACACATAAAGAGATGGCAATCATAATACATGAATCAACAGAAGCAGCAGTCCATGGCATAAAAACCTTCAGATAATTGTTAATCACCAAACACAAACAAAAACAATCATGTAAAACAATAACCACCATGCAGAGCTAATACACAGCTTATTCCCGTATCCAATTTTTGTGGATGAAACCAAATATATTCAGTACCTTTTGTGTTTGATGTTTTTGCATCCTGCATTACTTCAACTTCACATTTTTATTACATGTTTGTCCCTTCATTTCAAGAGGTCAGGTCTCCTCTATAGGTATCTTTCAAATACAAGAAGTTGAAAACGTTGATCAGCTTACCCCGGTGCAAAATGAGTTAAATAGAAAATATTCATACATCCCAAACTTGTTCCATCCAATTGTGATGCCCTTGATATTAGTAAAATGTTCAGCCCAGTAAAGTAAATCAAGAAACTTTTTAATCTTCCACTCTAGCACACAGAAAGCAAAGTCTTAAACAGGCAACCTTTATCTGATCTCCTGATTTTCAATTATGAACTAATACCATGATTTTCCTTTCATAATTTCACTATTTTCCTTTTGTAATTTCACTCTGTTTTGATTTATGATATGCAAAATTTCTTCTAATTTATGGCACAAGGTAAAGAAGAAAACAAACTCTCCTTAAACTTAAAACCTAATGTTACTAAGTTGAAATGGAGTCAATTATAAAAGTATCACCACAAACATTTTCACTCAAGAATGGAAAGTTTAACCATTAATGATTACCAAAGACAACAAGAATAGAAGATAATGGCAAAGCATCAATAATTATAATGTCATATGTTTTCATCACGCAACAAATGGAAAATCAAGTAATAGTAACATGCTGAGCTATAGATGCGCCAAGTTGGTAGGGAGCTATTCAAAGCTCCTTCAATTCTTTCCTTAAGCAAACTGAGACAAACTCAAACTCAGTAATTTTTAATTCACTCAATAAATCAGCCAGTTTGCACTAGTTTAAGCTCAGCTCCCTGAACAACTGTTGAACCAGTTTGCAAATAAACTTGTTAATAATTTGATTTTTACATGCATATTTATTTATCCAGATAATAATTGGAAAAATACAGATATGATCAAGTATATCAAGAACTTCTAGTTTACTAATTTGTGAATAAATTTGGATTGGTCTTAGTTGATCAAGTATAGTGAAAAGAGTCCCTAACTCATAAACAAATGTTGAACTCAGCTAAGCTTCTCTCAGTTAATCATAAGCTGGATATAAGTGTTAATTTTAAGATCATTAAATGAGCTCGAGGCATGCTAAAGCTCCAGCCAAATCAAGCTTTCAATATTTTTCAATATTCAGAACAAGTCCCCTATATAACATAGAGGTAATTCAAATATTTTCGCATAACAACTGCCAATGTAACAATAAAGCTAGTATATCAAGGCACATTAAGAAATAAAAAATAAAAGTTACATGAATTGTTGAAGCAAAATTTCAGTGACAGGAATGCTACGGTCAACATCTGATCCAACAGTAAACAGTAACAAAATTAAAATCATTACCAGCATGGCCTTCATGGAACCACTGTTGCAGTTTACCATCAGCTGCAGATGACCTTAAATGGTCCTTCAGAATATCAGAAGACCCAGACGTAAGGGCCCTCTGCTGTTTGCTAGAAGCCCGATATAAGTGAGAACGCACCCCTCTGTTGCTTCCAACATCAGGAATATCAAGAGCCGGAGAAAAATCTCTGGGGATTGCCAAACCTGTCTCCTTATTTTTGTTCACTTTAGGATCCTGATGGGAGGCCTTAGCTCTCTCACTGGCTAGAACAGAATGAATTATCAAGTTCCCATCAATCTTCACAAGCTTATCATTCCTTGGCACATATAAAGATGCAGCAAGTGGCTTACTAATATTACTGAGATGACCAAATTCATCAGTCTCTTGGAAATGTGTTGGTCCGGCCTTCCTCTCATATGCCACACATCCACCCCCGCCTCTCCCACAGTGTATTCTATTACCCATGTTGACATTCCCACTGGACAACTCAACATCCATATTCTCATGAGACCCATTTGAATGTCCATCGACCCTCAAGACCCTGCCTCTGTGCTGATCATAGAAATTCTCGCTAGCAAAACCCAACCCAGTAGTACCATTCTCCCTGAGTCCTCCAAATTTAACGTTTATAATTGGCACAAATCCACCAAACAGCAAAATGAAAAATAACAAACCCAAGAAACTAACACTAGCAACCTTCTTAGTCTTACCCTCAGCTTTTTTAGCCTCAGACTTTTTGGCTTTTGCTGCTGAAACAGGCTGCTGTGGTTTCAATCTAGGGATTGGAACCAAGGGCACTTGAGATCCTTGTGGCTTAACAACAGAGGGAGCGCATGGTACCCAAGGATATGGCATGGGTGCCATAGGTGGATACATAGGGGGCGGCTGGCACATACTACCGCCGCTTAACTGCTGCCTCAAACTCGCATTTTCAGCCATAAAAAATGAAATTTTACCATTCAATTCTGCAATAGTTGAATGCATTATTCTCACCTTGTCCTCCAGCTCTTCCACGTAATGCTTTTTCCTCTGCCTCGACAGCTGCGCGCTCTCCCGGTTTCTCATTAACCTTGCTCTCCTTTTCTCATCCTCTTCACTCAATGCTGCAGTAAAACTACCGCACTGAGAAATCACATTAGCATTCTCCGACCTGTGGCACTTGTGATTTCTCATCGTTTCACAGTTTGTATCCCTGCCAGCAGCGTCTTTTTTCCTCTTCGGCGCGCTGCTGCATTTGTTTGCATTTACATCTTCAAGTTTGATCTTCTGATCTACCACAAAAGTGGCCGAATCAGGGGAAGGCACATTCATGGCTCCGGAGACACCTGACCCACCATTGCCAGAGCCCTGAGAGGACACCGGCGAGGGAAAATTACAACTCCTAGACTCCGAAGGCGGGCAATTCAGATACTTAGCCACGTGATCGCCAGAAATTTCAGAGCTTCCCGACTCCAGGGAAGCAGTGAAATCCCCAACAAGCCCTTGTGATTGGGTGGTAGAATCTAAGGCAGAGTTGGGAATGGAGAACTGCTCGTTCTCCGAAGGAAAATAGAAATTTTCGAGATCGTCAAAGGTGATGTCAAAATCGTAATTATCATCGAAAGGTACGGGCAGATCTGATGCAGTAACAATGGCGGAATTTTGTGCTGAGAGGAACATGGGATCAAGTGGAGGAATCGGGAGGGAATCGAAATCCTCCAGTGGGTAATCCGTGACAATAGCGTCGCCCATTACAGTGGTTAGGGTTTTTGAAAAGAAGACTTCTTCCGAGAGGGGGTCATCCACAGAGTTGTTTCGTTTTTTTTTTTTTTTTTTTTTGGAGCCACACAAAGTTGTTTCGTTGAAGCACAAAGTTGTTTCGTCTTTTAATATTAAGATAACAACAATAAAAATAATATATTTAAATAAAATAACATTAAAATTTTAATGTATTTATTAAAATATAACTTTAAAATAAAAAATTAGTAGTGATAATTTATTGTAAAAATGAAAATATTTATGTAATTAATAAGAGTATTATAGACATTTGTTTAATATTTTAAAAAGTGAATAAAATTTTAAAACAAACTAAAAAGAAAATTTTATCAAATATTTTGAAATAGAGAAAGTATGAAATTTTAAATTTTATCCATTTTGCAATCTTGCTAAATTCTAGAGTGGATAATGAATAGAGGTGACAAACTGATCCGGATCAAGTAGTTTCGAGCTAGATAGCTTTTGGATTGGGTCATTTTCGAATTAATGTGTTTTCAAGTTTAATTGTGTGTAAGTCGTTTGGGTTATGAATGGGTTCAAGTCGCGTCATTGAATCTTGCATGCAAAAAGAATTTCGAATTAAATTTGGGTTTGCTTAAAATGAAACTTGACTAAAATTTTTTAGTTTTATTTAAATACTTAATCAATTAAATATAATTTATTTTTCAAGCAAATGACTATATATAATGACAATAATTAAATTAAATCCATATGAAATTATATTCAAGTCACATATCATAGTTTAATTAATTTATAAACAAATTTGTAATGTCTGATGATAGAAAATTATTCATTATAAAAACAATTTGTGTATTACAATAAAAATTTATATGATAAAATTAGATTTGTCTTAATATGTGATTTTATTGTGATATCATCAAATTTATTGCAATAAGTATAAAAAATAAGTTAAACTATGATAAATTTCTTTTATGTATTAAATCATTTAAAAATTATGGAAAAAGTTTAGTTTAATTACTCAAAAAATTTAAATTTTTATGTAATTTCAAATTAGATCAAAAACTTCTAATTGAGTCAATTATATTGTAATTTGACAAATTGATTTATTATACCTCAAGTCAAGAATAGGATTTAGTAAAGTAAATTTAGATTTAATTGACTTTTATACCTTTTCAATTACTTTAATTAAACCTAAAATTAAGTTTACGACATAATTAATATATTATTTTTATTTTTATTCAATTTAATATCATATTTACTTAATTAAATTTATTATGTACTTCTATATAATGAATTTTAATTCTACATTTAAATTAAAAATTTAAATTCATAATCCATAAAATCTCTCAATCTCTCATTTTTTGAAAAAAATTCTCTCAATCTTCTTAAAAAATTTAATTTTATATTTTAAATAATAAAATTTTAAAATATTCAAATAAATTTTTTTAAGAAATATTTTAAAAAATAAACCACATAAGTTTAATTAAGGTGATATTTTTTTATTCAATTTGATCTCATTTTTGCTTAATTAAATTTATTTTATATCTTTACATGATGAATTTTAATTTTATATTTTAATTTAAAAAAATAAAAAATAAAAAATATAATTCATAATTCATAAAATCTCTTAATCTCTTCTTAAAAAATTAATTATTATATTTTAAACAATAATTATTTAAACCATTAAAATAAAAATTTTTAAAAATTACTCAAAAATTATTTACACGAACTTAATTAAGATGATACTTTTATTTTATATTCAATTTAATCACTTTTTTGCTTAAATAAATTTATTATGTACTTTTATATGAAAATTTTAATTTTATATTTAAATCTATAAAATTTTAAATTTATAATTCATATACTTTATTTGATAATTTTATTGTTTAAATTTAAAAAATCTAAAAATTTTGAAATTCAAATTTATAAATCTCTCATTTAAAATAATTTTCTCACTCTCTCCTTAAAAATTTAATTTTTAAATAATAAATTATTTAAACCATTTAAAATAAAATTTTAATAAATATTCAAAATATTAATTACATGATATTAACCTGAACATTCTCAAAAAAAAAATTATCCTTAAAATAAAAATTACTGATTTATTAATTTATTATTTAAATATATAAAAATAAAATTTATTGTTCAAAACATAAAATTAGTATAAAATTATTTATTTATCAACTACAATAAAAAAATTGATATTTTTGTGAAAAATATTTAAATTGAATAAAAATAAATATATTTTCTTAGTATGATTTAAACTTAATGTTGAATTTGATTAAACAAATTGAAAAAAATATAAGAGTTAATTGAGTCTAAATATACATTTTATTAAATGTCGATTTTGACTTGCGGCATAATTAAAATCAATGCATCAAATTAAGATATAATTGACTCAATTAAAAACTTTAAATATAATTAAAATTTTGTAAAAAGTTTTGAATTTCCTTAATCATTGAGCCCATAAATTTTTAACTTAGAAATTTTTATCATAAGTAAAAGAGCATATAAGATAAATTATTATATACACTCTTTCATCATATTGATAAATTATTATACACTCTTTTATCATATTTTATTAGAAAATAGTGTCCACCAAATTACATATAAGGAGAAACAATATTATTATAATAATATCTATCATTATATTAAATAATTTAAAAATTATGTTAAAATTATTTTATCACAATAATAATTTTATTCTTACTAAATAATTTATCATTAATAAATAATAAATTGTAATTTAGGCACATGAGAAGAACAAAAAATTAATAAATTTATTAAAATATAAAATTTCATTATATTTTAAAAAATATCAAAGTTAAATTTAAATTTAAATTTAAAGTTAATTAAATAATCTAAATATTTTTTTTTGAAATAAATTTCTTTCTTTCATATTTTAATTATTTTATCTTTTATATATTTAGTAATACAATTTTTCTCTTTTTATATTGTCATCGAGTTAATTGAGTCAGATCACGGGCTGATCTATTTTGATCAATTTTAACTCCACCCATCGAGTTGACCCTTATTCAATTCAACTAACCCAAAAATTTTTGGATCGTTTTGAATTTACTCCGAGTTCGAATCGGATTTGAGTAATCTTTTTTCGGATCGGGTCAAAACTGCCACCTCTAATACTAGGTATTATATTTGGTAAACAAAGTATCCTCACTTAGATTGAGGCATTGAAAATTATGAATTTATCAAAATTAATAAAAAAAAACTTAATTCTTTAATCTACCAATCAATATATATTGATTGGATGGTTGATTCATGTAGTTGATAATAGTTACTAATAGTTGGTAATGATTTAATATTAAGTGTTTGATAAATTATGTGTTGCAGATGCTATTAATTCATAAAATAACTAATAAGAGTATACTATTAATATTTATATGTATTAAATTAAATAAATTAAAATATAACAAAATAATATACTTTTCACATATGCTTGTAAAGTATAATTTTAAAACTTAGAATGTTATAATTATTAATTTATGTTTATAAAACTGTAGTAATTATTTTTTGTTAATGTTAACTAGTATATGCCAATATATTTTAGTAATTAAAATATCTTGCATATAATTTTTTTTTTATAAAAGTCATATATAATAATTTAAAATAAATTATTTTTATATAAATAATTAAAATATTTTAATTCATAGTCCGCAAATGAATAATAGAACTTTAAGAAAAATAACAAAGTAAGGATAATTTTGACTTTTCTTTGGTTATAACTACAAAGGTTCAGAAAAAAAAAACTTTAAATAATAGATGATAAAAATCACAATTGATTGAGGTGATATTCATTGTTAGTTGTTGTTTTGTATAGTTCACCAAATAAGTATTTCTTAGTTGTTGAATGAAAAATCTTAATCCACTACATCTTTTAGTTATATTATACTAGTTTAAAGAAAGTACATCAACTAACGTCATGTTTGATAGGCTTCACACTGATATGTTGCAACAAATCAATCCAAACATTAATGATGAGGAAGTGGGTGCAAATCTTGAAAGAGACTTCGCTAAATGGTTTAATGCATATGTGACTCTTCTTCTTCTCAACCTAGCAATTTAATAAGTTCATTTCTCCACTCATTGAATAAATCTTGATTATTTCAGGTGCTCGATCCAACAAGTAATAGTGACAATAATTTCCTTAAAGATCTTGCAATAGGACATAATTGGGTACTTTGTGAATAATCCTTATTACCAATGTTATAATATACATTGGTACTTTGTGAATGGTTATAACTTTGACACAATAGGACATAATTCCATGAAAGGTTTAATGAATAGTGAGATATGCATCAAAGGCCAAAATTATAGTGTTTTTTAGAATAATTTCTATGATCAATTGCCAATTCAAATATCCTAATTGATCAATTAAGTGAATAGTTCTCTTTAGGTGTGAGTGGTTTAATCTAGTGCTAAATTTAGATATAAAAGTTAATAAACAATGTAATGTTATTGATATAAATCATATATGATGATTCAATAAATATGAACCATTTTTTCTTGGGACAAAAGCATCTCAGGTGTATCAATGCTCATACCCAAGCTTGTGATGAGGCAAAAGCGATTAGTGGGTGGTTTTAAAAATTAAACCTAGAAAGCTCTTCCCAAAGTATACAAAACCTCTCCCATTTCAAAAGGAGTCTATTGATATCCATGCTATTGAGACAATAGAAGATGATCAAGTCATAACATTAGATGATCCAATAGGTGATCTAATTGATATTATTGATGATGATATTTTTTTCAAAAATAGAACACAAAGTACTATAAAAAATACTACTGCTAAATCAAAGGAAGAATTAGATATGCATGCTATGAATGACACTGATAGTTTTTAACAAAAACTTGTAATTGTGTTTATCTTCTCTAATGTTTAATTATGGTTATAATTATATAATTTTACAATTTACATATCTTTACATATTTAATTTTACAATTTACATATCTTTACATATTTATGGTTATCTCATGATAATTGAATTTATTTTGTTCTACATGATGTGCTATCAACCATGTGCTGTCAATGGATCCATGAGAGGAGGCAGAGGACGAGGCATGGATGCCATAAGCATCATTAAATAGTTCCTCTACAACTACATATACCTTCGTAGCTTTATCATTATTTGTAGCTCCTTCCACCTCAGCAGCTCCATCCAACTCATTAGCTCCATCAATACCAACTCCATTTGCAACTCCTTCGGTCATGATAGTCCCATCTCTAACTTCATATCCTTCTTCAACATAGCATGCTACTCTTGTGATGCCTACTTCAGTATTGGCCATGGGTAGTTATTATATGGTGGTTGACAACAACTACGATTACATAACGAAAGGTAAGTAAAATTTTATGAATTTTTATTTCACAGTCATTAAGTTCATTCAATAAAATATTATTTCTTTCAATAATTATAGATTCGTTGAGTCCACATGTATATCCCATATTTTAAGCAAAGGGTAGATGGAGAAGGATATAAGTGGAAAGTGGTGCCAACGAAGGTCAATTTATATTAGAGTGAATTTTAGGTAACGTATTAAGTAGATGAAAATGGATATATTAATGTTTAATGATTATGAAGTGTAATCTGATGAATAATATTATTTATATGTGAAATATATACATTTTAGGAAGTTTTTTGTTGTGCTATGAAATTATTTAATTGATTTGTTATTTGCAGGAATATTTTTCAACTTTAAATTTTGGATAGTGCTTACATTAGGGGACACTTTGCCCAATTCTTTTTAATTGTTTATTTATTAACTTTGTTAATGTATTTTTTTATAAAAATATTTTGTGTAAGACGATGCTCTTTATGAGATGGTAAGTCTAGCGTGAGAGCAACAAGCTATTAGGAGATATACAAACATACTATATAAGTGGAGGTGCAAAGGACGACCTGCATTTGTATCAAAGCGATTTAGAATAGATGGCAGCATAAGTGGGCTGGAACTTCCTTCCGAACTGTGTTGGAACCTCAATCTAAAAACCATTAGAGTGAAACAAAAGGCCCTGGTTTTTATCCAATATGATACACTTGTAGCTCCATCTCTATAGACGAGCATGCTAGAAGGATAGTAAGGAAATTTAGATTATATTTTCACTATAATTGTACAACTTTTATAAAACTTGTATTTATAATATTTTTTTAAAAGATGGAGAAAGGTGCAACCCTTGTTAGTGTAAGAGTATTCAATAGAACACACATGAGAATTTGAAGTTACCTTCGATATAGTTAGCAGGACATGGAAGGCATTTGAAGGAAGCATAAACATCCTTAGGGCACCTAGCTAGGTCAGATTTGAGCAACATTTTTTAAAACATATTACCCATCTTCGGGGGGAAAGTTAGGTAGACAACCGACGCCAAGAGAGAAGTTTGGGCACAATTATAGATAGGTTGAAGAACTACATTGATGAGTGCACCTGACAACTAAAAGTAAGTACTTAATATATGTTTCAAAATATAAAGAATAATTCATTAAGTTATCATCTATATTATGTTGTAGGCGTGTTTTAACCACTAGTGGCTGAGGCATCTCGTGATGAAGCTGAGAACTAGGTTTAACTCTTATATGAGGAGGAAGACTGACTTTTCCTACAAGTAGTTGGGGCTTCCTTGAATAATAAATACATGTATGGAACGGGGAAGAATAACACATCCAACTTATTCCCTAATACCTCTACCTTTACAATTACCACTAGTGCATTGGATAAGCAACACATAGAGATCTTAAGGAGACTACCTTCAAGTTGATGTAGTAGTTATGAGAGAAAGATATTCAAATTCAAGTGCTATAGACCACTATTGAGGATCAAGTGTGCTAGTTGGTGAAAGAGTTGATCCACAGTACCTTTAAGCATGTCTCAAGCCCCTCTGATCTACCTTCCCGTGATACCTTTGAATTTGATCCATCTTTCAGTGATTTATGAAAACTAGGCCTCTCTGTGTATTTCAATACTGTGATTTGACATTTGAATATTTTTTTTATTGTCAATACTATGAACTTATAACATTAGTATTGTACATTATTATATTTCATTTATTTATTAATTATATTTCAGTATTTGCAATGCTTAATTCGTTTTGGACTATATAACAACAATAACTACTACAATAATATATGCAAGTAAATAAAACATACATACGATAATAATATTATAAATTATTTAGTTATTTAGCTACCACAAGCTAAGGATCTCTAATATTTTTGACAAGTAGAGACCACTTAACTTATGGTCTCTAAATCATAAAATAGAGACCACATTATATGGTCTTTAAATAGCAACCACTATTGTGGTCTTTAAATAGCTATCATTGTCTTTAAGTGTTTTCTACATGGTGCACTGTGGTCTCTCATGATTAGCATTTAGTGATCACAGGGAGATTATTTAACAACCACACTATGTGATCACTAGATAGAGACTGCATTATACTTTTGAATGTTAAACATTTAGTGATGAGTGTTTTAATGACCACAATATGTTGTCATTAAATGGTCACTATACCTAGATAACGACCACTTAGAAACCACATATTGTGGTTGCCAAAATCATTATTTTTATAGTGTGTGTTAGAGGGAAGGGGGGAGGGGGGGGGTGGTGAAGGGGAAGGGTGGGAAATTCTATATGTCCATTATGCATGCTCATATGCCTTTACATGAATGCATCACTAATTATATGACACATTATATGCATACAATATTTTTATAATATAATATTACACCTATGGATAGTCAAGTCTATAGAAATTTGATAGGAGTAATTTTAGTATATATTTTTAGGTTAAAAATTAGGAAGTTTTCTAATTTTCATATTGTATTTAATTTGAAATACGTTAATTTATGTCTATTTTATGTTTGCGCAAAAATTTCTTAAAAAATAATTAAATTACAATTTTAATAGTGTTGCATGGGTTATTGCATGAAACATGCATTGGACCATGTAGATATGTAGAGTTGATCAGTCAGCAGAGCAGAATCGCGTAAGTAGTTAAGTGCATGGGTTGTTGCATCACCAATGGATCGGGCAATGCAAGGCATTAGATCCATATTTTAAAACACAATGTGGGTTGCCTTTTAAGATAGAGAATTACCTATTTGGATAGAGATTCATGGGTAAAAAAAAAGTAAATTTTTACAAAAGAAAACTATTCCAACCTCTACACCAAATAAAAAGAAGATTTTCTGAAGATTGAGGGGATTCTCTTTTGTTAGACTAGGTTATTCAAACCTCAGTCAAAACTCTTTTTTGATCTTAACAATATAGATTGAAAGTTATAATGTCAATTTTAAGTGTTGTTTTTACATTTTATAAGAGTTATCTTTAATAAAAGTCAAAATCTCCATCTTTTAGAAGAATAGAGAAATTCGCAGTCGGTATCCCCTAAGTTGCGACAATGACACTGCTATAAGAATGGATGGAGCTAGTTCAAAGGAATTTGTGGGCGAATTCGCAACCGTGAATCAGCTGAAGGAGCCTTGGTTGAATCACAGAGGAATTCACGATTTCAGTCATGCCCAAGGCATTGATATCTTGTGATCGTGACTTTTGAGAGTGGTTAGAACACAACAGTTATATTTTCATGGATGACCAATGAACAACTGACATATGGACTAGCCGTTAAACATAAACAGTGTTTTCAGCCACAATTGAAAATTCGCGACTGCGAAAAGGTAGTAGCGATCATGACTTCAGCCTGACAAACATTTAATGTTGAATCTGCCTAACACATCTTGGAGATTTATTGATAGTTTTAGAGTAACGTCTCTTTGGTGGATGTGGGCTATAAATACTCCACCAAATTGATATTAATGCAAGAGGATAACCATTTGATATGTGTCAAAACTCTTGCTAAGTTATTTCTCAACTTTAATTTTTTATTTCTTTATACATAGTTTGGTGTGAGCTTTAAACACCTTTTGGATTGGGTTTGAGAGTTAGCCCTTATATAGAAAACTCTTGTATAGGTTTGAGAGTGAGCTTTAAAAAACTTTTATATAGGTTAAGTGTTAGCCTTGGGAAAACACTTATAAGGTTTGGTGTGAGCCTAAAACACTAGGTTAAGTGTGAGCCTTGGAAAAACACTTGTAAGGTTTAGTGTGAGCCTAAACACTAAGTTGAGTGTGAGTTTGTAAAACACTAGAGACTGAGTAAAATACCCAATTGGTGAATTGGGGAGTGGATGTAGAGTTGGTTAATACCCGAACCACTATAAAACTATTGTGTTCATTCTTTTCCTACCCTTTCTTTAAATCTTTCATTCTTACGTGCTTCCTCTAAAATAAAAGTTCAAATTTGTCATCAATTCAATCCCCCTTCTTGGTGCACTAGGGCTAATAATTGGTATTAGAGCCAAATCTCAATTTAAGCCTTAATTATGTGAGAAAAGATCAATTACACAAGAAGGAGTCCACTTTCACCTTAATCCTCACTTTGATGGCAATGATTATGCTCTTTAAAAGCATAAAATGAAGATCTATCTTGATAGTGATCTCATCAACTTATGGGATTATATTCTTGAAGAGTGAAAGCCTCTAACAAGGATGGTTGAAGGAGTAGAGGTGGCAATTGCAAGAGAAGAATAGAGTGAAGCACAAAGGAAGATAAATGGGAAGAATAATATGGCAATGACTATTCTCCTAAGCTCCATGTCAAAAGAAGAAATTGGAAGAATCTAATGTTTGGAAGGATTCTTACCAACTATGAGGTAAACACTAAAATTCTCAAATCTCTTTCATTAAATAAATTTGGTGCAAGAGTATGCAACATTCAAGAGTCCAATCTAGAGATTGGGAAAGTGCCAACAAATGTCCTCATTGGTAAGCTTCTCACTCATGAGATGGCTCTCAAGAAAGATGAAGAGATGAAAAAGCTAAGAGAACAAAGACATAAAGAGGAGAAGAAAGTTCAGGCATTCAAAGCTCAATAAGAATATTCAAGCTCAAGTGACTCAAATGAAAGTGATAGAGAAGAAAAAGAGCTTACCAAAATATTAAGAAGGACCAAGGAGTTGATGAAAAGGAGAAGAGAAAGAAGAATCCAAAGAAAGTCATTTTCCTATCATTACAAGGAAAAGAAAAAGACCTTTAAGGCTATTTGGGATGATGATTCAAGTGATGAAGATGAAGATGAAGATGAAGTAGCAAACCTTTGCTTCATGCTCAAGAGGACTCCTAAAGGTAGGTACTTCTCCACACCCTTATGATGATTATAATGCATTTGATGTTATAGATGAAGAGCTTTTAGAAGCTCTCACTTTGAAATGTGACAAATATAAGTCACAAATGAAAACTTACACAAAAAAATGTTCCAAGTTAAAGGATGAATTTGAATCCTTCAACAATCTTGTAAGTGATTGAGGACTTTAAATGAAGAACTCAAAAAATTTGTTGAGAGTCTCTCAAAATCATCTTCATCCCTAAACTCTTTGAGAAATGAAAATGATTCTTTAAAGGATGAAGTTATAGAACTTAGAAACTCCATCTCTAAATTTCATAAGGGGAATGAAGCTTTAGATACACTTATTGTATCTCAAAGACCCCCTTTAATTAGACATGGTCTAGGCTTCAATGAAGCCTTTTCACCTACTTCTTCACCCACTACTTTTATTAGAGCATCAACACCTCAAACTTCAAGTATTGAGGTCATGGGAAAGAGAGGTGCCCTAAGCATTAAACCACCTATGCCTAAGGGCAAAGGAAAGACCCCCTAAGGCTCAAAGAGCAAATCATGCTTATATATACAACAAAAAGCATGTTTACCCACAAAATTATAGAAAATTCTCTTTTATTTCTCATCAGTCATGCACTTGCATATACTCTCACCACCCAAGTATGAGAAGTCCTCCTACTCATACTATCGTTATGCATAGGAGAAAGACTCATAAGTCTAAGCTTCAATGTCATTATTGCATGAGATATGCACATATCAATGTATTTTGCCATATTAAAAAGGCACAACTTAAATTGGAGGACCCTTCCAAGACTAACCCCTAAGGATCCAAGTATGTTTGGGTATAAAAAAAAAAATGTTTGATATTGCAGGATGGCGACTCCTTCACTAAATTCTCATCATGAAAAATCTAAAGGTGAATGGAGATTGCTAATGAAGAAGGGATAAAAGTTTCAAATGGTTATTTTGTATCAAAGCATTGATACTAAACTTGTAATGTATTTATTATTCCTTATGTTTTTAACTTAATATATTTATGCATACATTTAGGGGGAGTTTTATTGTTTAATATATCTATGTGTTGACATGTTTGATTTGATTTGATTGATTGTGTTGAATCAATTCTTTTTGATTTAAAGTTTTCTTCATTTCAAATGTTAAAATCAATCATAAAAAATCATATACTCTACTAGGGCCATATATGACAACTCTTAAATTTCTAGCCCTAGTTTATGTGTTCAAGCATCTTTAAATGTTTGAATTATTTACATTTATGTTTCATCCATTTATTTTCTTATATGTCATATTGCGTTCAATTGTGCAAAATTACTTATGTTTGCTATTCTAATTTGAGTTTGTACAATTGATAAGGTTGTGGTCATTCCCTTTCATATTCCCCATTCTCTCTCTTATTCCCTCATATTCCTCTCTTTTTGATCTTAACAAAGGGGAGAGATAATTGATTGAATATACCAAAAAGGAAACATACAAAAAGAGGAGATAAAATTACCAATGATCTTATTAGAATAACTAAAGGGGAGTATGGATTGAGGGGGAGCAATCATTCTCATAGAAGCATGCATAATTGATTCTTTATCCTTTGCATATTCAATCTAGATTGTCAAAATAAAAAAGGAAGAGATTGTTAGACTAGGTTATTCAAACCTAAGTCAAAGCTCTCTTTTGATCTTGTTAATATAGATTGAAAGTTCTAATGTCAATTTTAAGTATTTTTTTTACAGTTTATAAGAGTTATATTCAATAGAAGTCAAATTCTCCATCTTTTAGAAGAACAGAGAAATTTGCAGTCGGTATCTCCTAAGTCGCGATCATGACACTACTATAAGAATGGATGGAGCTATGTAAGAGGAATTCACGGGCGAATTCGCAGTCACGAATCAGCTAAAGGAGCCTTGGTTGAATCACAGAGGAATTCACGATCTCAGTCGCACCCAAGGCATTGATATCTTGCGATCGCATTTTTTGAGAGTGGTTAGAACACAACAACTATATTTTTTTAGATGATCAACGAACAGCTGACACGTGGACTAGCCGTTAGACATAAATGGTGTTTTTAGATGCAATTGGAAATTCGCGATAAATAAAAAGTAGTAGCGTTCACGACTTTAGCCTAACAAGCATTTAATATTGAATCTACCTAGCATATCTTGGAGATTTATTGATAGTTTTATAGTAACATCTCTTTGGTGGATGTAAGCTATAAATACTCCATCAAACTGATGTTAATGCAAGAGGATAACCATTTGATATGTGCCAAAACTCTAGCTAAGTTATTTCTCAACTTTAATTCTTTATTTCTTTGTACATAGTTTGGTATGAGCTTTAAAAACCTTTTGGGTTAGGTTTGAGATTTAGCTCTTGCATAAAAAACTCTTGTATAGGTTTGAGAGTGAGCCTTAGAAAACTCTTGTATAGGTTGAGTGTTAGCCTTGGAAAAACACTTGTAAGGTTTGGTGTGAGCCTAAAACACTAGGTTGAGTGTGAACCTTGGATAAACACTTGTAAGGGTTGGTGTGAGCCTAAACACTAAATTGAGTGTGAGCTTGTAAAACACTAAAGACTAAGTAAAATACCCAATTGGTGAATTGGGGAGTGGATGTAAGGTTGGTTAATAGTCGAACCACTATAAAACTTTTATGTTCATTATTCTCCTACCTTTTCTCTAAATCTTTCATTCTTGTGCATTTCCTCTAAAATCAAAAGTTCAAATTTGCCACCAATTCAACCCCCCCTTCTTGGTGCACTAGGGCCAACATTTTTTTAGTTTTTTCATTGTTTTTGTTTAGCAAGACATTTCTTTAGAAATTTTTCTACTCAATTCGGTGGATTTTTTCTTCTTTTTGGATGAACTAATTCTTTAATTATAGGGATTAGGCTGACAACCCAATATTTATTTTATGAATCTATAAAGTGATTTTTGCTTTAATCGTGTTAGGTGTCTTTATTTAATATATTTGAGCTTAATTGGTCTTGTATGTATGAATGACCGTATATGTGCAATGTTTGAGATTCTAGATGATGGAGCGAGAGTGAAAGTATAGGGTTAGTCTTAACATATTAAACTAGGAGATTGAGACCACGGGGGTAAGCTCAACTTCTATAGATGTTCAAGGATTATTCATGACACTTAATGGATTGTTATTAAATTTTGTGACCATGAGAGTAAGCGTAATTTTCAATAATAATAGACTCAATTTTACTTAAGAGAGATTATTGGATAATTTAAGAAAATCAATCTTCAATCACAACCGCTTCCAATTGAAACAAAACCTTGGTATAATTATGGGATAATATTCATTATCATAAGAGTTTCTTTTAATTAAATCTCAATTTTGTTTAATTATTTTTGTAATTTCAGTTCTATTTATTATCCTTTCATTATTATGTCGCTAGATAATAGGAAAATTAAGACTTTATTGATACTTCTGTGAAATAATACTTGTGGTAATGATCTCTGCTTACCATAGCATTACGTGAAGCATTTTATGCACTTATAAGGGTTATATACGCAATAGAATCCTACTTGGGTACATTTATCTTTCTTGCACAAGTGAGTTGCCTTTCTAGCCTTGCACTCTCGAGGGAGTTGTCTCTCACTAGTCATTTTCTATTACCTATAACTAACATGAGAGAGTTTTCTTATTAGTTGTGTCATGCATGCATATCATATTATTAATATCATATAGGTCTCACTCCATCCCTAAACTATCCTCACATCACATAGTATTTCAATAAACATTTATAGCATGTCATTTTATTTCGTTCATAAAAATGCATATGATTTTTATATTAACATAATTAGGCCTGCTATGGTCTTTATACAAAACTATGATGCATGTATGCAATGGACATTAAAGACCACAACAAAATCTCCACCTGGTAAAGTCAATACATAATTGCTTAATTCTTATTTATCTTTCATCCTTAGCATCACACACACTTAAACATATAAATAAATCCATATTAATATAATAAAAATATTAAAATAGAAAGAGTTGTGTAAATTCATTCATACAACATATTATGTGCACATGATAAGCTATTATTGACGAAAAAGATCCATAAAGACATTATATATCATTGACGAAAAAGACCCGTAAGGACATTAAATCTAAACTTTTTTAAATTTACAATTTAGTCTAAAGCTACATTTATATGCATAATTTTTATCATTCGGGTCCATAGTCCATATAGGATCTTATAATTTATTAGTTAACATTCATGTACATGCATAACTATCATTAATTTGATATTAAACATTTTAATCTTTTAGGTCCTTAAACTTTTATAATCTTATCAAGTTGGTCCATTTTATTGCCTTGCATCCTTATTGAGCATTACTACTATTTCATCACATTATCTTAAGCTATATTCATAACTATTACTAATTCTTCATTAATTGTCGTAAAATTTTTTATTTCATAATATGTCCTCGAACTCTTTCATATTCTTTCAATTTTGTCCAAAAATGTAATTAATCTCAAATTACATATAATTAACTTTACTTGCTTTATTAATAATTCACTTATATAATTCATTTCTTAATATTAAATCTCACATAAACATCAATTTTATATTTTAGGACTGATTAAAGTTATAAAAAATAATAAAAATTCGTAAAATCTTATTATGACTTCTAAAATTTATGTAACTTGAATCTTTGTTATCAAAGCAATTATTATGATTTTCTAGCATTAATTACTGTTCAGACTTGTCAGCCACTATTGGACCACTACACGTGATGACCGGAGTTTGCTGTTAGTGATCATTAAAAATATAGCTAAAACTATTTGATAGTTCTTATTTTTAGGAGTACGTAAAAACTAATAATATTATCATACGAGCTACTATTTGTTTGAAATTAATCAAAATAGAAGTTTAATTGAAACTTTCATTGTCGATTTCATTATTGTTTATCCTCCTTTTTTCGCAAGTCAAATGTTAACCAAAAGCTTTAGAAGAGAACTTTTTATTGAAACTAGAATCACCAATAGAATGAAGCTCTAATTAAAAAGTTACGGGGATTTGAAATTTTACCCTATTTGTGGTCAAAACGCCACCAAATGACGTCATTTTGGCAGCTCTAGCTAGGATAGCGCTTGCATAAGATCGCGTTCGCGTTTTATGCCTACCGTCTCCCTCTGTGTGCGTCTGGGGTGCAGTGGGGGACATGATGAATCTCATTTGTACATCTTTTTGTTTTGTGTTGGCACTATTTTGGCTTTAAGCCAAAACACTGCCGTGCTTTTTTTTTTTTTTAACTTCATTTCTTCTTTTTTTTAGTTTTCTTTTCTTCTCTTTTTTAACAATCATAATAATTATTATAATATTAATCTTACAATAATTAAAATTCCTACAATTAAAATCTCTAGCAAACAGAATATTTACATTTCATAAAATTAAATTTTAATCATAATTAAGTTAATTTTCATAAAGTACCTAAATTAATTTAAATTAAAAAAATTCTCTTAAATATAAATATAATATCTCACTTAAATAAATTAATACTAAATTTACTTAAGTCAATTATAAGTTATCCATCATTAATTATTTCTCATGATATAAAATATACCTCATAAATAATTGATCTCTCAAAATTTTAAAAAATTTATATAAATAATTTAATTTTTTGCAATTAAATATATTAAGTTAATTCAATTTACATAATATTCTTAATTAAATCAATTTAATCAATAACTTAAATATACTTAAATAACTTAATAGCTTTAATATCATTTAATTAAATGTCTTAAATATTTACTTAACATAATAAATTTATATAATATAATTAACATTTAAATCATTTAAATCACATATTCATATTAACATAAATTAATTTCCTAAATTCCTAAATTTCAATTAAATTTGTACTTAAATAATTAATTTTATATCTTTAATTCTTTAAATCATCAAATATATTTTCATTACATAAAGTCATCTTAAAAATATTAAATATTATCATGTTCTTATTTAAATTTGAATTCTTAAATATATAATATTCATTACAAGTAACTTAATAAAAATAATTCATAATAAATAATATAATTTTAGTTAAAATAATAATCTAATAATATAAAATTATTTCTCTTTAAAATATTAACATATAAAGTAATGTCCTTAAACATATTAATATATATCTAATCATTATTAAATCATTAAAATTCTTGATCATATAAGTAAAATCGGAGAAAATATATTTTAAATAACTTTGATTATTGGAAATTTCAAAAATTGGATTCTAGACTCTATATTGTTGTTAGACATTTGTCATGACTTGGACTTTTGGTCGAGCTAACGCTAGAGAATGGGAAGGCTTTAGACCTCTATAACTTGTAGCAAGCCTAATTACTTATGGTTAAAGCTTATTTCTAAGCTTTATAATATCTTAAATCTTAAATCGTAAAATTATACTTGTTGGTCCATAAAGCTTACAAGCTTTCATTTGCCCCGCTTAGATTCTTAGGATAATATAAAAGGAAGATAGGGAATTAAGTTAGGCTTTAATCTCAAAGTTTTCATAAAAACACTTTCTTATATTATGTTAGCCTTTTTACTCATTTCTTATCATGTCATGACTAAAGGAGTCTAGACTTATCAACCAATTCCTTTTATTCTTTTCTTTGCTTACTTTTCATTATATACACATCATTGAACATTAAATTCTCCCATTTAAACAATCCTAGAATTAGAGGGTCCACTTAAGGTCATTCTAACTATAATAATCATTTCATTATCATAAGCATTCAACATTTATCTTACATGGGCCAAGAATCTTAGTATGCCTTAATATCAATTCCACTACTCATGCATCATACTCACTTTACATTATATTAACATTAAATATTGTTGACTAGGGGAACCCAGAAGGGGGGGAGGCGAGGAGGGTTGAATTGGTGGCTTGTTTTTAAATTAAAAATAAGGTTTATGTGTTTAGGAAGTGAAAAAGGAGATGAGAAGAATCAATACAAAGGTTTATAGTGGTTTGGGTGTTAACAAACCCTACTTTCATTTCTCAATTATACACAATTGGGTATTTCACTAAACTAAACTAGTGTTTCCAAGATCACACCAAACTTATACAACTTATGTTTTATGGCTCACACAAAAACCCTTACAACTTGTGTTTTCTAGACTTACACAAAAAATCTCTCACAAGCGTTTTGTATAAGGCTCACACTTCAACCTCTTACAAGAGTTTTAGAATATAGACTAAGTCTCAACCTACTTACAATAGTGTTTATTACTCACACCAAACAATCAACAACTCTTAAAGAAGAGTAAAAAATGAGTAGCAAATTGATAAGAATTTGGTTATAATTAATTCAATTCTCTTGTATTTACATCAGTTTGGTGGAGTATTTATTGCCCACATCCACCAAAGAGAAGTTACTCTAAAACTATCCCCAAATCTCCAAGTTGTGCTATACAGATTTTACATTAAATATTTGTTAGGCAGAAGTCGCGGTCGCTATTGGTAGTTCACGATTGCAAATTTTCAATTTGCAGTGAGAAACTGAAAATCATGTCAGAGAATCTCATTCTGTGTCTAACGGTTAGTCCATGTGTCATTCATCCATTGGTTGTCCATAAAAAATAGTCGTTGTGTTTAACCTGCTACTTAAAAGTGGCGATCGCGAGTTATCTTTGTCTTGGGCGCGACTGAGACCGTAAATTCCTCTGTTTGGAGAGGAAATTTCAACTTTTTGAGTCGCGGTAGCGATAAAATAATTGCCTCTGTGATTTTTGATTTCAACGGTTCCCTTAGACACTTGGCATGTTGTGGCTATGGCTTTGGTTTTCTCCTTTGTCACTATGAAATTTGTGGTCATAACCTCAGACATGAATGCCAAAGTGAATTCCTCTGTGACTCATCCTTATTTACTTCAGCTAAGTCGTAGCTGCGAATTGGCTCATGAATTTCTCTGGCCTAGCTTCATCCATCCTTATAGCTGATTCGCGGTTGCGTTCTATAGGATAGAGACCATGAATTTGGATGACCTTCTCAAGGTTGGAGATTTAGATTTTCATCCAACTTCAAATAAAAAAATATCTTATAAACGATAAAACAACACTTAATGAAAATATTAGCACTGATCAATCTCTATTGTCAAGATTAAAAGAGGTTCATGACTTAGGTTTGACCAACCTAGTCCAACAATTTCCCCCTTTTTGATTTTGACAACTTAGATTGTTCTTAAGGAAAAATCAAATGCATGAGTTATGAAGTTGGGATGGTTAATGATGAAATGATCAATAATAAAAAGAAAAAACTCTAAATATTCTACTAATAAAAAAAAACTCTAAGTATTCTATGTTTGAAAATAAAATTGTTCCCCCTCAACTTATGCTTTTCTTAAGTACATTACTTATTTTCTCTTCATACTTCTTTCTCCCCTTTTGGCAAGATCAAAAAGAGGGTAAATGTGGAAGAAGAAATGAAATGCATAAAGGTGAGATAAAAAGATGATAAGGAGCAAATAATAACTCACATAATTATAAGAGTTAATCACACAACATGACAAAAAATTGCAATCACATAGCAAATGAGACAAAGAATTGCAAATCAAACACTTTTATTTATTTATAAACTGTAGGATCAACAGTGTTTACATTAAGAGATTAAAAATAAAATAGAAAAACAAAAATCCTAAAGACAATTTGAAAGATAGAAGAACTGTCATCATCTCTAAAATCGTCTTGTTCTTCATTATCTCCTCCTCCTTTAGCTTCATTACCGACCTCAACCTCTTAATTGTCCTCCTTTTCCAGTGTGTCCTCTCAATCCTCAAAATCTGAAAGATGGCAGGGTGAAGCACTGACTTTCTTTTGTAAATCCACTAAGTCACTGTGTAGGTGGAAAATGAGGAGAAATCTTCTCTTAAGCATCCTCATCACCTTGTCCAATTTTCAATTGATGGTGGCAAAAGAGATTTTGGACTAAGGTTTTGGTTGAGGTGGTAGGACTGGTTGTTCTTCTTCTTCAATGACAATCCTTTTTCTTTTAGAGGCTTGGGATATTTTCAATTTTTTGCTCTAAAAGCACCCAGAGTATAAGCATAAGAATCAGGGTGAATAACATTTGCATTGATGAGGTAAGTGAGGTCCATAAAGTTTTGAGAGGGAAGTAGTTTCTTAGTGAGGAATTTTTCATTTTCCTCATTAAAAGCACTAATATATCGGTAGATGGCAGTTACATAAAAAGGGAGAAGAAACTGACTATTTGGTTTGGTAATTTGAAGTGGTTGATTCATAAGATAATAACCAATTTGTATAGGTTTATTTTTGACAAGGCAGAAAAGGAAAGTAAGATCCTTTTGGGACACCTTTTTATTACCATTCCTACTTGCATTAATAGAAAAGGTGATGATATGACAAAGTAGCCAAAAAGGTAGGGTTTAAATGTATTTGGCTAAGGAAGTTTTAGGGTCATGTTTGGTCTCGATGGAAATCTCGGACAAAAACTCAGAATAGATAACATCAAAAGTGAAAATGATGAACGAAATGTCATCTCCGATTTGAAGGTTGAAAAGATTGGATAATTGTTCAAAAGTGATGAAAAAAGGGTCTCCAAAAGCATGAAATACTAACTTGTTTTGGCCGACACGAGATTCTGCTCTTTAACTTAGAGTCATGGTGCATATGAACTTTCACACGATTTCTTCATATCCAAGCTCATCATGAAAAATGAATTCGTTACACCCCAGGTTAGAAAGAAATGCATGGATTTCATCTTTGATTCCCAACGACTCAATGAGAAAAGTAGAAAGGATTTTGTTCAAAAGGATGATCTTAGTGGCATTTACCTTGTAGCGATCCTTCTCTTCTTTTGTAATCCCTTTCATTTGGTGTAGAGCTGGGGGTCCAAAAGGTTGTGCTACTGCCTTTCCCATCTATGCTTTTAAAGCTTTCTTGAGGGCCATTTGTGAGTTGAAGGAAGATTTGAAGATTTAAAGATTTGAGAGCAAGGAAGAGGATGGATTGAGATATCTTAGCAAAAGTGATGAAATTCATGTTTGTGGGGTTTATATAGGCTAAGAAATGGTGTGAAAATGGCTAAAAATAATCAGAAATGAATTAAATAAAGGAGTGCAATAGTTGGCAATCAAATCAGTTAAATGTGTGGCAGTTACCCAAATTCGTGATTCGCTAATTTTGAAAAATGTGAGTAACGAACAAAAAATCTCTAGAAATGACGTGTTCAACGGTAAAAAGTTTTGAAATTTGAACAAATTTGTGGTGGAGATTGAAAGTCGCGACCACAAATTAATGGTTGTCAGCCAAAAGATGAGTACCTGTAATTTGCGATCGTGAACCATGAAATAGTGACCGCGAATTATAAGACAAAAAGATAACTAAGAAATTTTAAGACTTGACATCTAAAATAGTGATCCACTTTGATATTTTGAAGTTTAATTTATGCAAGTTGGGATTGAAAAGCATAATTGCTCATGAAATTAAGATATCTAAAGGAATAAACATCATACACATCACAAGGCAATCTGAAATCATGGAATAATGCAACATGTAGAATGATCTAATTTTTCACTTTAGGCATCAAGTATTCATAACTCTTTCTTAATGAAGTTCATCCTTTCTTCATTGAGAGGTTTAGTGAAAATATCCGCATATTGATGATTTGTGTCTATAAATTCTAGCACAACATCACCATTTTGGACATGATTTCTAAGAAACTGATGCCTAATGTCTATATGTTTACTCATAAAATGTTGGATGAGATTTTTGGAAAGATTTATTGCACTAGTATTGTCACATTGATGGGAATGTGATCAACAACTTTGCCATAATCCTTTAATTATTATTTCATGCAAAGGACTTGGGTGCAACAACAACCCGTGGCTACATATTTAGCTTCAATAATGGATAAGGCAACTAAAACTTGCTTTTTAGTAAACCAAGAAACTAAACACTCTTATAAATTGGCAAGTTCTAGAAGTGTTCTTTCTATCTAAAAGCCTACCATCATAATCCGTATTCGAGTAACCTATGAGACTAAATAAAGAATCTTTAAAATATCACAACCCTAAATGCAATGTGCCATGTAAATATTTGAAAATTCTTTTGACAATGTTCAAATGAGATTCTTTGGGATAAGATTGAAATCTAGCACACATGCATACACTAAACATTATATCAGGTCTAGAAGTAATAAGATAAAGTAAAAAATCAATCATACCTTGATATTTCTTCTCATCAACCATCTTACCCGATTCATCCTTGTTCAATTTGATGGTAGCACTCATAGGTGTTTTTGCTGCTTTTCGTCTGTGCTTTGTGTATTTGGCTTGGTTGATGAAAATCCCTTATTTGGTTTACTTGATTTGTAGACTAAGGAAAAACTTGAGCTCGCCCATCATACTCATCTCGAATTCTCTAGTCATACACTTAGCAAAATCCTCACATAAAGATTCATTAATAGCACCAAAAATGATATCATCAATATAAATTTATACTATTAGTGTATCATGATTATGCCTTTTTATAAACAAAGTTGTGTCAACCTTTCCCTTTTTAAAAGAAAAGAACTAAGCCTTTCATACCAAGCTCTTGGAGCTTGTTTCAAACCATATAAGGCTCTATTCAATTTAGAAACATAATATGGAAAACTGTGTGATTCAAAACTAGGAGGTTGTTCAATATAAACTTCTTCTTCAATGACACCATTTAGAAAATCACTTTTGACATCCATTTGAAAAATTTTAAAATTCATATGACATACATAAGCCAAAAGAATTCTAATAGCCTTCTTCATCAAAACCTTATACTTATAAAACTAAAGAGTCACAATCTAAAGGAAAAAGAGTTCCCAAAAAAAAAATATATGTTACTCCTGTATGTTTTAAGTGTGGTAAATTCGATCATTTTAAGAATTAATATTTTATGAAAGATAAAATTAATGGTCTTGATATTTCTGATAAATTAAAAGAGCAAATAATTAATCTTCTTTTAAGTAGCTCCTTTGAATCTGAAAATGATGATATTAATGAAATTTTTGCTATTCAATCTTCTGATGAAGAGACTTCCTCTAAAGAAGAAAAGGATTGTGAATGTAAAGGACCTTACATTTGCAACCTTAAATCTATTAATGTTATTACTAAAGATACATCCTTACTTTTTGATGCAATTGAGAAAATTAAAAATCCTGATATACAAAAGGAGTATCTTTTAAAGTTAAAAGAAATTTGTTATTGATAAACGTGTTTCAAATTTCGAAAGATATAATAGTAATGATATTTTCAAACAATTTGATAAAAAAAGGTTTATCCTCTTGCTGTTTTTAAATTATAGGAAGAAATAAAAAATATTAACAAAGATATTTCAAAATTAAAAACTGAAAATAGTTTAACTAAACAAGAAATTTTAAAATATAGTGTTTTAAATATTATTGAAATGCAAAGTTCTCAGCCTATTACATCCTACAAAATTTTTGGAAAGGCTGAAGATATTCCAACATAAAAGTTTTTAAATATTATTTCTAAACTCAATTACCAGGAATGGATTGTTGTTATCAATTTAGTCATTAATAATGATTTTCATCTAAATACAGTTGTTATGATTAATTCAGAAGCAGACATGAATTGTATTCAAAAAGGTTTAATCCCAACTGTTTATTATGAAAAAACCACTGAAAGGTCATACACAGCTAACGGTGGAAAACTTATTGTCACTTATAAACTCTTTAATACCATAGTGTGTTGTGTTGGTATCAGAGCATGTTGTGTTCTTGAGTAACATCTGTGTTGTTATTGTGTTGGTCAACTGGTTGTTTAAGTGTTGGTCAGCCCCTGTTGTTGTTTGGGTGGTCCCACTTGGTGATCCCTCAGTAATACCACAGACACATACCCTTGCATACACTATCCCTGTTATTTACCCAGTCTAGTTGCTATGAACAGATTATTTAGAAATCTTACCTCCCTCTCATCTTCGTCTCCTCCCTTGTCAAATGTTCCAAGTTCTCTTTTAGAAGAATATTCTTCATATGCTGATTTAAATTCTAAAGTGGTTAATATTGCCTAAATTGAGAATCAACTTCATGATTGGTCGATTCCTAAAAAAGATGTTAATTTTATTTATAAAATTGGTTCATTTGATTTAATGCCTGACTATGCTATTAAACAAACTGAGCAAATGATTTCTTTAAGTCATGAACATGAAAACATTCAGTTACTTTCACCTGATGTTATTTTAAAGTATCAAGAAAAATATAAATTTATTCATCTTGATATGGTGTAGGTTGCTGTTAAACCAATATTTAGATTAGGCCTTGATATTCTTATATTCTTTTGTTTAAGAGATGTTAGGCATCAAAACTTTTTAAACTCTATACTGTCATGGCTTAATCTAATCTTGCTAATGGACTAATATATTTAATTGCTATCCTAATTTCTCTGTCTTTATTTGACGAAAAAATTATGGATACCTTATCTTTAACTATTAAATTAAAAAATATTGATTTTGCTTCTAATTCAAAATCATTTGCCATCATTTATAGAGTTTACTACAAGGTTGTGACAACTACCATAGATCCCAAATCTAAGTGTAGATTTTTAAGAAATGAGACTGTGGTCTTCAAGGCCAATTTTCAACATAACAAGATCCATGTTCCCAAAAAGCTTAGGTGGCATGAATTGAGTCAAGTTAGAACTTGGAATATTGAAGATATTTTTAATCCCAAACCTATTAAGACCGAATCTAGTCTATCTAATGTTAGTGAAAAATTCAATGGATCCATTTAGATCTAATTTGCTCCATCCATTCAAAATGTTCTAGATTTTCAAAATAGTAGAAAGTCCACATCTAGACTTCCTAAGAGTCCATCTACTACTTTTACTCTTAGTATTATTCCAACCCAAAATTTTCAAAGAAGTGAGTCCTTTAGAGAGTCACCTTTGCCCACAACTCTTCAACAGATTGATTTTTCTAGTAACATATCTAAACCCATTTATACTAGAGAATCAAATCAAAGATCTGATGAAGAGTCTTCTATTAATCCTAACCCTGAATTAAGCAGAATGTCTCCATCTCCATCTCAAATGGAAAGTTTTTCAACCATAAACACGATTTCAAAACCTTTTACTATTGATACAGAATTTTTAAGAAAAAAGTTACGTGAAGACTACAATAAAGAAAAAAGGAATTGATTTGTTAATCACTTTGATGAAAATTAGAGAAATATTTTAAGAGATAAATACTATAATTTTTTAAATGACATTAGATGTAATGTTCCTTATTTCATCTAGTTTTCTATGTATTGCAAACTGGAAAGGATAGATTTTCCTTTTAAAGAGATATGTGTTAATGAAAGAATTACTCAAAATTGGATTAAAACCTCAGGAGAAACTATTTCTAGTGTTCATTCTCCTCTTGAGGAAATAAAAATAAATTTTCAAAATATGGAAATTATTTGGTCATCTTGAAAGGTTTCTTAAGGTTATCCAAAATAATGGTCTGCTAATATCTGCATCTAAAATGAAACCTTTTCAAACAAAAATAAGATTTTTAGGATATACTATTTTTTAAGGAACTACTAAACCTATTGATAGAACAATTGATTTTGTCAACAAATTTCCTAATGAAATAAAGGACAAAAATCAATTACAAAGATTTTTGGGATGCATTAAATATGTTGTTGATTTTTATAAGGCCATTAGATTACTTTGTAGACCTTTATTTCAGCATTTGAAGAAAATGCTTCTCCTTAGACTATGGAACATACTCAAATTGTTAAAACCATTAAAAAAAATGTTAAGAAACTCCCTTGTTTATCTATTCTACACCCTAAAGCCTTTCTAATTATTGAAACTAATGCCTCTGATCTAGGGTTCGGAGGAATTCTTAAACAAAGATTTCCGAGTCAAACCATTTAGTCGTTAGTCAGGTATTGCTCAGGCTCATGGAACGACACACAGAGTAAGTATTCTACTATTAAAAAGGAATTACTTTCCATTGTTTTATGCACTACTAATTTGAAGGCGATTTAGCCAACAAAAGATTTTTCTTAAGAATTGATTGTTCAACTGCTAAGCATATTTTAGAAAAGGATGTTAAAAACTTTATTTCAAAGCAAGTTTTTATTAGATGGCAAGCCATTTTAAGTAATTTTGATTTTGATATAGAATATATCAAAGGAACTTCAAATTCTCTTCCAAAATTATTAACAAAAGAATTTTTGCAGGGCATTTTCAACCCACAACAGGTTCACTCCCTTAGATCCCACAATATCAAAGAAAAATGTTAACCCTGGACTTGATTCTAGTCTTTTCATCAAACTCAAACTCAAGCCTAAAACCACCCACTGCTCTTATTAATCCTTCTTCATCTATTAGGCCTTCGTCCAGTAGTAAGAGAAATAAAAATAAAACAAGAATAAAGAAAAGGCCCCACTGTACTCTCAAGTGGTAACCCAAGAAAAAAAGAGTTGTTCATATTTTCAAAAGCCCAATATGTTACAAATCTGCTATTTCGAGCCTGAAATGATAATAGAATCTTTTCCTGCAACCATCCAAAAATTGTTTAAGCCCAATTACTTCTTTCTTCCTTCTCACCCCAATGAAACAAGACTTTTTTTATGAGTTTGTTTTAGTTGATTCAAAATCAGTTGAAATCAAACATGTCATAAACGATGATGACCCGAGTAAAATCTCTTATTCGAAATGTAAAATCCTTAAGATTCTTACTGCAAAGGATTGGAAGAATGTTGATGAAGAAAGAAAATTTTCCAAACCTGATCCTATTGGTTACTCTTACCTAGATTACCAAGATGCTTCGTTTCTTGCATTTTTGGTTCAACCATTTAATCACTCATGGTTCTTCTACTTCACTAAACGACTTAATGTTAATTTCCCAGCTTGGTTCCAAGAATGGTGATTTTACTTTAGTTGGCATCATTCTTTAGCCCCTTTGGTGGTTCAATAAGGATTTCATGAATTTTTAAGCATGATTAAGAAAACTACCCAAGATCCACTTTTATCTTTTACTTCGATTTTTTGAATTCCATGGATTTTAACATGGAACTTCAAAACCATAAAGGATTTTCCCTCTAAGTCGGAACCAGATCATGAAATTAATACTTTTTGGTGACACTTCAATGTCAAATGGTGGATAAATTTTAAGAACAATCAAGCATATAAAAATGTTGTAATTCAATGGTTTAGGATAAAATCCTCATTCTAGTGTTGAACATATGGAATTCTTGTCTACAAAAAGTAAGATTTAAGCCAACCTTTCAACAACTTTAGACAAGAAGGAATATAAACAATTACTTTTGAAAGCTCTCTCTGAAGTCTCCGGTGAAAATGAAGACGAAGAGTGGGAAAAGTCTGATTATGCATAGTCCAATGAAGATGATTATTTTGGAATCCATCTCAAATCTCCATAAACTTTTATAGCTGTTACGTTTGTCTTTATAGGCTAGCTTTGTTTGCCACTCTAGGTCACATGTTAATCTTATCAGTTAATAATCTTTTGTCTACCATTTATAAACTTTTATTTTTGGCTAGGCACGTGTTATGCTTATCTGTTAGGACATCCACTATGAATTTCAAACTTTGTTAAGTCCGACTCTGTAAACTTTATATATAGCTGTTCATTTCTTGTAACTAGGCAGAACTTGGATCAAGAAGAAAAACTCTCACTTGTTATTGCCTTCTCTCTCCATAAGCTCTGTAATATTTTCTCTCTTTAATAAATATTTCTTTCTTTATCTTGCATAATCATCACTAAGTATTCTCTGTGTTTGCCTTTAATAGGATCTAGCACATCAAAAAGCTTTCTTTCATTACGTTTATTTTCTGAAAATTTTATTGTTTGTAAATTATATATATATATATATATATATATTGCAACTTTGCATTGTGTTGGTATCATGGTTAAATGGTCGAACCAAAATGCAAGAAACTAGGCATCCTGGTAATCTAGGTAAAAGTAACCAATATGATAAGGTTTGGAAAATTTTCTTTCTTTATAGACATTCTTCCAATCCTTTGCAGTAAGAATCTTAACGATTTTACATTTCTAGTAAGAGATTTTACTCGGTTCATCATCATCCATGACATGTTCCATTTTAGCTGATTTTGAATCAACTAAAATATACTCATAAAAAAGTCTTATTTTATTGGGGTGAGAAGGAAAAAAGAAGTAATTGGGCTTAAATAATTTTTGGATGGTTGCAGGAAAAGATTTTGCTATCATTTAAGGCTCAAGATAGCATATTTGTATCATATTGGGCTTTTGAAAATATGAACAACTCTCTTTTTCTTGGGCTACCACTTGAAAGTAGAGTGGGGCCTTTTCTTTATTTTTATTTTTATTTTTCTTACTACTGGACGAAGGCCCAGAAGAAGAAGAAGAAGGATGAACAGAAGTAGTGGGTGGTTTTAAGCTTAAGTTTGATGAAAAGGCTGAAATGAAATCCAGGGTTGACATCTTTTTCTTTGACATTGTGGGGTCTTATGGAGTGAACTGGTTGTGGGTCAGAAATGTCCTGCAAAAATTCTCTTGTTAAAAAATCTTGAAGAGAATTTGACATTCCTTTGATATGTTATATATCAAAGTCAAAATTGCTTAAAATGACTTGTCATCTAGCAAAAGCTTGCTTTGAAATAAAGTTTTTAACATCCTTTTCTAAATATACTTAACAGTTGAACAATCAATTCTTAACAAAAATCTTTTGTTGACTAAATCGTCTTCAAATTTAGTAATGCATAAAACAATGGAAAGTAATTTCTTTTTAATAATAGAATACTTACTTTGCATGTCGTTCCATGAGCCTGAGTGATACCTGACCAATGACTCAATGGTTTGACTAGGAAATCTTTGTTTAAGAATTCCTTTGAACCCTAGATCAGAGGCATCAGTTTCAATAATTAGAAAGGCTTCGGGGGTGTGGAATAGATAAACAAGGGAGTTTCTTAATGGATTTAACAATTTGAGTATGCTCCATAGTCCAAAGAGAAGCATTTTTCTTCAAACACTAAAATAAAGGCTTACAAAGTAATCTAATTCCCTTATAAAAATTAGCAACATAATTAATGCATCCCAAAAATCTTTGTAATTGATTTGTCTTTTATTTCATCAGGAAATTTGTTGGCAAAATCAATTGCTCTATCAATAGGTTTGATAGTTCCTTGAAAAATAGTATGTATTGAAAAAGTTTCACTTTAGGTGTAGATACCACCATATCATTATTTTGGATGACCTTAAGAAACCTTTCAAGATGAACAAAATGTTGATAAATGGTTTTTGAAAAAATCAAAACATCATCAATATACACTATTGAAAATTCTTTACAGTCACTTAAAATATTATGCATGATCCTTTGAAATTTAGAAGGAGCATTTTTAAACCAAAAGGTATAACATTCCACTCATAGTGACCAAAAGGGACATTAAATCCATTTTTGTATCTATCAAACTCTTTTATCTGTATTTGCCAAAACCTTGATTTCATATCAAACTTTGAAAAAATATTGTCATCATAGAGTCTTTTGAGTAAATCTCTCTTATTACGTATTGGGTACCTAATCCACTATAAGACCTTATTAATGGACTTATAATTAATCAGAAGTCTAGGAACTCCTCATTCCTTTTTCATAGTGTTATTAACATAAAAGATTGAACAACTCCAAGGAGACAGTGATTTCCTAATCAATCCTTTGCCTAAGATATCTTGGATCTCCTTTTGACAGTGAGCTTGAAGTTTTTCATTCATATGAATAGCTATTGTTCTGGTAGGAATGTTTCTTTTGTCAAAATCTTTAACTTAAGGTAAAGTAACAATATGTTGTTTTCTGTTCCAAAAGGCATTAGGAACAGTGGTCCAAACATTTTTATGAAAAAGCTCCTCAATTTCCTTAATCTTATTTTAAATAGAAAAATTTTGGTGATTATCTTTGATTCTCAAAATTCTGATTTCTTTTGTCAAAAAATTAATTTGTGTTTTTCTTTTGGCTAATGAAATCAATATCAACATAGATAGAAGACTCTTGTAATATATTGATTTTTTTGGCCAAAATAGGTTGAACAAATTTGAAACAAATTTCTTTTCCAAAAATATTTTTGGAAATACCCTTTTCACTAACACTAAAAGGGTAAATAAGAGTAGTAAAAGGATTTCCTAAAAAGCTACTTTTAAAAAAGTATTATATGAAGTGTTAGAAGATGATGATGATGTTAATGATACTGTCGAATCACAATAACATTTAGCACAAAGCAATAAATATATATATATATATATGTGTGTGTGTGTGTGCGCGCGCGCGCGCATGTATATGTATATGTATGTATGTATATATGTATGTATGTACAGACATACATACATACATATATATATATATATATATATATATATATATATATATATATATATATATATATATATATATATATATATATATATATTTTTTATAGATAGAGATATGGGTTGTGGG